>JAXBDA010000594.1:0-78248 GCA_036023075.1 Gaultheria prostrata | reverse complement strand
TTTGTGGACTTAAATATGAGATTTTGTGGCCTTATATGAGATTTTTTGACTACCCGTATGAGGGTGCATACGGTACGCCCTTTCATACCTTTAGCCACAAAATCTCATATTTTGAGTCACAAAATCTCATATTTTGAGTCACAAAATCTCAAATGGAATAATTTTTGGGGGTGTGTACCATAGCATTTCTCGCACTTTTAAACACATCTCACATTTTTAAGAGTTTTACACTTTTGGGAGTTTTAGTTTAAAACGGATACTTCACCCTCCTATCCAAGAGGAGTAGGGATTAGGGCTGTAAATGAACCAGCCAGTTCGCAAATTATTCGAAGCTCTGTTCGGTAAGAACTCGTTCGAATTCGAGTCGTCTATTTTATGAGCTAAATCTGGACTCAATTTTAGGCTCGCTCTGTAAACGAGCCGAGCCTGAACATGACAGTTTTCGGCTCAATTAGGGTCGCGAACCCAGAGTACATGCATATATCTTATAAAATATCCCATATAACATTACAGATAAAAATCTTTAAAAGTACGGTAAACTTACATTTTAATATGTTTTTTTATAATTTTGTATATGTTTGAACATGTTTATGTATAAAGTAACAATTATATTTGCAGTTTTAGACCTATATGAGAGCAAAAATATCTAAGGAGTATTTTTTACTTGTAAAGGCTTGTGAACAAGTTCGAGTTTGACTCAAATATAGGGAAGCTTGGTTCGAGCTCAGTTCGTCAGATTTTCTTAGAGTTTGAGCTCGGCTCAAGTTCGCTTATAAACTTAACGAATTAAACCTGAACATTTTAAAGATCCGTTCGATTCGGCTCATTTGCTGCCCTAGCGGATACGAAGCTAGTTGGTGAAGCTGCGGCGGTGATTCGAAAAGAAATTTTATTTTACATTTGTAAATTAGACAATCTATCAGTATCTAAACAACTTGATTTCTCAACTCTCTAGCGGTCTAATCGAGTTGGATACTATTAGGTTCAGCTCAATATTCAACGAGCTTAAAATTGAGGCTCAAATTCAATTCATTTAGAATCCAAACAAAACTCGAACGAGTTTTTATTGAGTCGAGCCTCGAAGAGTTACCGATTCGTTTGCGGTCCTGACTAGCCACAACAATATCCGCCACCACGTGTCACTCCCGCTAGAACCCTCTTTTCCCTTCCCACTCTGAAGAGCCCTAATTCAAACCACCTCTCTCAATGAAAAGCTCTGTCAAATTGAGATCTGCTTAAGAAGATCAAAATCACCACTTTCTCTCTCTCTTCTGTATGACCGATCGGCCTCCGAACCAGAACCCTCCTTCAACTTCTCGATTGAGCCGTCTCTTCGGTACCCTCCGTTTCTCTCTCCACACTCTCATAGCCTCCGTCTCTCTCCTCCTTTTCAAAACCCTAGATTTTCTCTCCATGGACCTCCTTTTCCCCGTCGACGGCGCCGACGACACCGACCTCCTCGACCGCTGGCCCCACACTCCCTCCTCCTCTTCCTCCAACCACCTGGACACGGACCGCGAAGAAGAACAACTCTACTTCGTTCCTTACAGGTACAACCACCTTTCTCAAAAACCTTAAAGTTGTAGTTCAAGTTTGCCTGCGCTATATTGGGTTGAACCTAAGTTGCATAATTCGAGCCGCGGGGTGTTCCACTGGTTTATCTGCTTTTTGCGATTTTTTACGTGACAGTGTGACAGTATTGAGAGAATGACATATCTTGGGAATCGAAATAACTTTTTTTTTTTGCTTTTTGAGTTAGTCGAATGGGGAATAGCATCTCAAAATACTAAATCAGTGCAAGAATTGAGACAGGGAGTGCAGGGCAGAAGGATTATGTGACTTGAGGTTTGAACAATCCAACACACGCCCAACCAAGATTTTAAGCAATACTTTTATTTTTTGTGATATTACTTTGCTTTTTAAAATTGATTGGGTTGCACAAGGTTGTATGTACTTATGATTATGGAGGACCATCCCTTAGTAATTGAGTATACCCTAGTAATTGAATAGTTGAATATTTATAAAATATGTTTAAAAGTACTTTGACGATCTGTATTGACAAAAATTAATATTGCCTCTCACATGTTATAAATTTCTTTGAATGTTTGCTCACCCAATCTTAAAATTATGTGCCCATGAGCCCATCCCTGCTTTTGCCGTCAGTTCTTGTTAGGGAAATGCTATATGCCACTTGGTTTCTACTTCTGCCGTTTGATGCTATGTGATTTGTTTTAGTTTTCTTGGTAAATGGGGTTTGGACTGGTGTTTTCAGGTGGTGGAATGAGGCAAGAGAGTCGTTGTTTGGGAACAACATGAGCGCGGTGAAGGGTGATTTGTATGCTGCGGAGTCTTCAGGTGCTTATTTGGAGCCAATGGGGATTTGGGGCTACGATATGAAGGCAGAAATTGTTCTTAATATGAGGAGAGCACATAGTTCAACTAATAAATTAAAATCTTTGGACTGTACGGAAGGAGGTGATTTCGCGTTGATTGCGGAATGGATGTTCTTGCGGGCTCTTAAATGGTGGGAAGTTATATTTAAGCACTCGTCTTCAAATTTTTCTTGTATCTTTTAGCCATATAGATCAAATAGAAAATTTTCTTGTATGTATCTTTTAGCCATTTAGATCAACTAGAAAATTTTCTTTTATGTATCTTGGATATGTCTGCTTTCATTTACATCTTACGGCTGGAAATGTTCATCTTCTGGTTAACGTGAGCTTCTTTTCTTGAAATATCATAAAAGCCTGGTGATCCAACTTCCAAGTGTCTAAATAGGACGGATCGATGGTTGGTCTGCCACAGACATTCATTAGAGTCCATGCAATAGATATTGATGTTTCAAAGGAATTTAAGGCATGAATTGATATAGCTTCTTGATCTTGTGGAATATTATTGCCTCTCTCTCTCTCTCTCTCTCTCCAGTGATAAAACGTTCAAGCTGGATATAGCATGTGCACATGGGTGAACTACCTTTTTTTGAATCCTGATATGCTAAATCTATGGATATTTTCAAGGATGTTGCATTGGCTTTTGCTTACCTTCTGTGGGGTCCTTCTAATTGAAATTTCACTTTACAATAAATGTATATTGGACGAAGTTGTCCAGGGATGTTTAAGAACTATCGGTATCTGGCATATACCTTAACATTGTTATGGTTTCTCTTCTGTTTTTTTTATATATGGAAGTCCCTTAACAAAACAACTCGTTTAACGGCTTGAAATAAGACAAGTCATTAGCAACTGCTAACTAAAGTTCCATCCAAAATAGTTGTGTTTGCTGCAGTAAGTTTTTAACTAACTGATTACCAATCTTTTTTGATTGTATTGAAATATATTTTGAACCAGCTGTTTAACTATTCATCCAAAACTTGTAGGGCATTGACTGGGTATTCGTGGAAGCTGATTATGTACCTTTTTTTTTTCTTTCGTAGGCATAGTGAATTGAAGGAAGGGGAAGGCTTTTTTGCTGGTGATGATACCCTTCACGATCTGTTCTCTTTGCAAATCAAGCTTTCTGTTTCAGGCGAAACAAATTCATTGGTTGTAAAAATTAGTTGGAAGGTCTGACAAAGACTTGCTCAACCTTGGTATCATAATTTGAATTGGTTGTCAATTTTTATTTGCAATAGAACTACAAGTCTTTGAACCAGAGACTTGCTCAACCTTGGTATCATAATTTGAATTGGTTGTCAATTTTTATTTGCAATAGAACTACAAGTCTTTGAACCAGACAAGTAAAATGGTTGCATTTATTTTGGCTTGTCTATCTCTATCCCCTATCCCTCAAAAGGATTTTGGAAAATCTCTTCACAGAACTTCAATGTGTCAGATGAGGGAAAAACCATGAGAAAACTAAGAAGAACTACTCAATGGTGTATGCAAGCTGATGCTTGCTTTTTTGTGGTAATTTTTTAACAGTGCCTTTGTTTATGAGACCCTAATTTGTGGAGGGCTGGAAGGAGGGATTGAGGAACATGAACCACTGGCGCAAGTGGAATATAAAGCCCTGCTTTCTCTATGACTGGTTTAGGAAATTTTGCATATCCTGGTTCATGACCGATGTTTTTATTTGTCAATATTTTAGGTAAAGCCGTTTATGATGTTGGATAGAGGTTTGAAGGCCCTTGGTACTTAGTTGAGGTGTGTTGGGAGGGTCTCGAACAATTTCTTGAAATGTTAAAATCAAAAGCGGAGCCATGTGATGCAACACAATCAAGAAAGTTTAGGTCCTAGGATTGAACTAAGAAGGAATCTGGTGACATCGGAGTTCAAATAGAAAGTTTTTTTTTTTTTCATTCTTTTCTGAGAGTCCCTTACAGTCAGATAATGTTGGTGACTTGTTGGGTAAGATAATCCCGTGGCATTAAAAGTCTTGTTGGGTGGTAAATTTTACTTTATTTTTTTTGGTTTGACATTTTTCTAATAGAAACAAATCATCGATTGGTGAACTTTTGTGAATTGTAAGTTTGCTTCCAATTCTATCCGGGATAAATTCTCCCATTGTCCTGATTGATCTAGGCATGAATTGTGTGTCTAAGCGTGAAATGGAAGATTCTTAAATATGGTTATTAGCATATTGCTGTTCACAGAGGAAAGGAATATGAACTTTTAGGTTACCTGCAAAGATGACCAAAATCAGTTACTTTAGATTGTGCCATTGTTGAGGTCAAGGATGAGCTCTTGCTTTTGAAAAAGCACTAAAGTTGTGAGCAGAAAAGTGCACATCCCAGATATGTTTTGTCTTAAACTTATTCTTCCATTATTAGAATGGACTGAAGATACAGTTATGATTCTTAGTAGTCTTTTTCATTTGCCAAGTGGAAAACATTGATTTTAGTCCCAATCATTGCAGATGCTTGCACACGTAAGTTGTAACATCTGATAAACTTAAGAAGTAGCATTCAACAGAAAAGGTTGGTATATGTGTAAACAACTTATCTCACTGAAGAAGAGAACTGATTCAATGATTGATATAAAGTTTGTTTACTTGTTTTTTGTTGTCAGTTACGGTTTCGTCCCCAGTTTCTTATCCTTGTGCTTTGTGGGTCAGACTTATTACCCTAAGAAAGTGATGCTGTGAAATGAATAATTGGCAGTGCTTTTTACTGTACTTACTGAAGTACATTTATATTACTGCATGACTTTTTTGGGAGGATCAATACTGCATATGAATTTATCTCTGCCTTTTATAATGTGATTTTTCAGGACAATGAAATTGCAGCTTTCACTAGAGCCTGTGATATTTTTTGTGTAGAGTCTGGGATGGTGAGATAAGTAAATTAACAGCTAATGCCATGATTGGTCCCTTTTTTTTGGTGGGGCAAGTTTGACTACTCATTTTACCTCATGTGCAGCTGAGCATTTGGGATTTCTCCGGGAAGATAAATCAGTTTTCCACACATGGCAGAACTTCGTTATCTGATAGTTTAGAGCAACCAGACGGAGAGGTAATCACTTCATGTATTTGATTTATGCTGTTAAGTTTCTTGTTTTTGAACTTGCACATCTTAGCATTTGGCATGTGCTAGAAGGCACTTCCAGATTCAAGTCACAACAAGCTGCTTTTTTGAAGTAAATGGGCTTTTTCACAGCTAATTTGGTGGCCGTAGTTGTCAAACCATGAATCATATCGATTTGAATTGCCCTGACCTGGTCATGATTTCTAGGACATGTTCATACATATGTTGCTTTGTTTTGACGAGGAAGATGTATTGCAAATGTGATCATTTTAGGCCTCAATCAATAAAAAGCGTGTCTTAAGTGATGCACAGAGGATCACTGTGAAGTATGATTTAGGGTTTCAGTTAATTGTTATTTATC
Organism: Gaultheria prostrata; assembly: GCA_036023075.1. Classification (NCBI taxonomy): domain Eukaryota; kingdom Viridiplantae; phylum Streptophyta; class Magnoliopsida; order Ericales; family Ericaceae; genus Gaultheria; species Gaultheria prostrata. Next base: position 72,426 of record JAXBDA010000594.1, on the reverse strand, counting down.
TTTTATGTTCAGGGTAGTTTAGTCCTTTTTATGTTATTAGGGTTTTGCTAGGGTTATTAGGGTTAGCCTATATAACCTCTTCATTAGTCTTGTAATCTCTCAAGCTTTCTAATGCAATAAGATTGTTTTGTTACGTTGTTTCTCCTTTCTCTTTTGCAATGTCACAATCACATGGTCGTCTACTAGGGAAGATCCTTGTATTGCAAGAGACGCGAATTCGATAAATCGATTTTTTTTGTTAATTGGTAAAAAATGATTCAAGTGATCCTTCTATGGTCTTTAGGTTTATTTTATGCCATCTTTTTGGATTTGTTTACCTCTTTTGTGTAATTATTATGTCATGATTTATTAGTCCATACCCATACGAATACTGAAAACAAGAATCTAAGATATTATCATCTTAGAAGATAAACTAACCTATATTTTGTCTCAAATTGAGAAAGATTGTACACAATGTCTGTCCTATATTATTAGTATATAGATCCATTACAAGATTTTCACCTCCATGAAATTCAGTAATAGTGATTGTATTCTGTACTGTCTGTTTTTTTGTTTTTATTCTTCCATTTTCATGAAATCAGTTAATACAATTTTCCCTGTTTATCTAATCTTAATACTCACTTCACGAGGTTTACAATTCTCAGATCACAACACGTAGAAAATATCTCATTTGATGACTTCAATTTTATCCTTTTGAAAGCAAAACATGTTCAAGTGAATCAAGTTTTAGGCATATCATATTAAATGTACGATCCCACTCATATGGTTCTTGTGTTCCAGCTATTCAGTAGTCACGTAGACACGAATCATAGCTGGGTGAATTGAATTGAACTAAGTGTGACGCATAGTGAATCATGGTTCTGAAAAGGGAGCTGGTGGCCATGTTTTGCTGAGGGCTGACTTATGCTAGGAGCCTGGGTGTCTTTTTTCACATATACTTTGCTATCAAGATGCATCTTTTCTTCCTTTCTTTTTTTTCCCCATGTGCAACGGCTTTGAGTTTTTTCTTGCTATAACTGACAGTACTAGGATGCTAAAAGACTACACTTGCACCTCTACGTCCATTCTTTCTTCAACGAGTAGAGAGGCTAGAAGTATAGAAGAAGTTTAATGTGAGAAAATGACTTTTTGCTTGATTTCATGCTTCTGTCTTTATAGAACCTTGCTTATGGAAAATGAAATGAAAATAGAACATCGGTGGACTCTACTACATGAGGTTTTGCTGTAGGATGGTGCAGCACACTTTTTTTAAGTTTTTGAAGTCACTTGATGTTGGATGTCTGCAAAATACTTTCACACTACTTTTTACATGTGCTCCACAAACCCAAGTGCTTATGGTTCTTGATGTGCTCAAGGTTCCTATGGACAAGGGTCACAAATACGTAGGAAATGGTGATAATAATAATTGCAATAACCAAATGTCAAAAGAGTTCCAAGCTTTAGGGATCTCTCTTTGGTAACAAGGCTTGGGGTCTTCTAATAAGATGGTCAATAACCAATGTGTGAAAGGTTGAGGAGTGGAGTTTTCTGTGGTAAGGGGAAAAAACAAGAAGCATTACCATCTGGAAGCATGAGGGAACGGTAAAAATAAGGTAATTTTATAGCAATGAAAGAGAATAAATAGCTCAACCATGTCTTCTTTCTTTCTAATTCTCTCTACTTTTCTGAATTCTGCTTTCTCACGTTCTCGACCAAATTCAAATGATCTGTGTTCATCCTTATTATTTTTGTGGGGGCAATGTAAGCGAAATAAAGAGAAGTTGGTCAGAGATCTCGATACAAATCAATGCTTTGTCATGTTTCATGTTTCAATTGAGTTTCGTACGTGTTAATGGAGAAGCTAATGTTTCAAATCAGTTTACAGTGACTGAAACGTCTGGCTGTTTCTGCTGGAATGAGTTCAAAATTGTATTTTCTTGGCTATATGTAGTCTGAAGTTAGAGTATAGGACACTTTCTCCTTTTATGTTGAGGTTGTCCCTTCTATTGTGCCTATTAAACTCACGATAATGGTTATTCTATGGTGCTTATTTTGTTACTTTTTTTGTGAATGGAAAACATCTTATTTAATCTTCTAGTCTTGTTAATTTTATGCTACTAATTGTTCTTATTGTAGTGTATTTTTTATTCAAGAATCAATTGTCAGTTGTAGTCTTCTTGAATAACGACCCCGTCAAATTACAAGGGAATTTTTTTATACAGATGCCAATTGCAACTAAGATTGTACCATTGTTTCAGATACTTAACAGTTTCTGCTCCTAGTGAGTTCTGTCATGGAGGAAGATCTCGTTTGAGCTACTGCAATTTTAGACATGGATTTTTCAATGATGATTCTTTTTTGTTAACTGTTATCTTGTAGAGATTCCAAAATTGAACTATTTCATGAAGTTCATTCTGGTTATGTTTATTATTATTAGTTTTTATGCATCTTACATGTTAGTAGGAATTTCCAACTGCTGTATCAAGGTACTAGCATCCTTTTCATTTCGTATTTGGGACAGTTATCGGGTTCTCAAATTTGTCTATGCCTATTGTTTTTCTAACAAAAAGGAAAAGTTGCCATTTTCAGCTGTAATAGTAGTTTGCTGAGGACCTCTGAGTTTGACGCTGGCCTGAGAACTTCTTGCCTGTTTAGCACTCACTATGAGGTGTCAAAAGAACTGAAACACAACGCGCACTAGCGCATTTGGTCATTGACTTTACTCTTGTTGAAGCATGCATCTTTTGGTTTTCAGGAAAATCAGGTTTTATACGGCTGAGCATATTATTGATTATTTTTGTTTGCTGGAAAATTGCAGAAACGGTGACTTTCTTTTGGTTTGTGCATTTGTTCACAATAGTTTTAGGGTTCATTTGAGGAGCGATAACCATATCAATTTAGTTGTTTACTATTGTAACTTTTGGAACCCAAATGCGCTTAGTCGGTTTCATTCTTATTGTCATTGTTTGCTTTTTGCTTCTATTATCTTTGCTTGGGGCGTTCAACGTTTTACTTAATTTGGTTTACATCTTGCCATACTTGCATGCAGATTGATCTGGAGTTGAAAGTCTACGGCTCATCTTGTATGATGAAGACGAGAGAAGAAAAGAAAAATGAAATGGCTGTAGAACACCCAATGATTGGTAGTTCCTTTAACAATAGTTCAATTCAGATGAATGGGAGCACTGACCATGTTAACTCCAACTTTACACTTAACAGAGGTTCACCTTTCGGTAGCGGCTACAAGGAAGCTTGTAATTTGGGCTTAACAGGGTTATATAATCTGGGGAATACTTGTTTCATGAACAGTGCCATTCAGTGCTTGGTTCATACTCCGAAGCTTGTTGATTATTTTCTTGGAGACTACAGAAAGGATATAAATTTTGGAAATCCATTGGGAATGAATGTATGTATGTTCGGAAACCTAACTGTTCTACTTTTGTTAGAACTCTTTGTTGCTTTCTCCCCTTTTTGCTGGGTTTTGCTTGTGTTCTCGCATATATGTTGCATACAGTTGCTTAGATATCTACTCTCTCTCTCTTTCAACGTACACTTTTTGGCCAGGGTGAACTTGCTTTCCGATTTGGGGATTTGTTAAGGAAGCTATGGGCTCCAGGAGCAGCCCCAGTTTCCCCAAGAGTTTTCAAATTGAAACTTGCTGCTTTTGCTCCGCAATTCAGTGGCTATAACCAGCATGATTCTCAAGTTAGTGGTTTTCCTGGCTTTCAAAGTATACTCTGCATTGATCCTATCTTCAGGAGGTACTTATCAACTCGTTATTCGCAGGAATTTCTTGCCTTTTTGTTGGATGGGCTCCATGAAGATCTCAATCGTGTGAAGTGCAAACCGTACATAGAAGCAAAAGATGTAGAAGGTCGTCCCGATGAAGCAGTGGCAGATGAACACTGGCGGAATCATCTAGCTCGCAATGATTCCATCATTGTTGATTTGTTTCAAGTGAGTTTTGGTAATTTAGGCTGCCTTGTCTACCATGGTAAATTCATTTTATTCTGTACTTAGCTTCATTATAGTTTTCGAAGTGGTAAATGTTTTCCTCTTTATGGTTGAGACTAAATCATTATTTACATGAACTTTACGGGTTTTAAATTTTATGATAGAAATAGCGTATTGCCGTATTCAGTGGATTTGGTTGGTCTTTTTGACTCAGTTGCATTCTTTCCCTTTTACTATAGGGTCAATACTGGTCGACATTAGTTTGTCCATTTTGGTTGGTCTTTTTGACTCAGTTGCATTCTTTCCCTTTTACTATAGGGTCAATACCGGTCGACATTAGTTTGTCCATTTTGCAAGAAGTTGTCCGTTACATTTGATCCATTCATGTATCTTTCGTTGCCACTGCCTTCGACAACAACGCGTTCAATAACACTGACAGTCTTGAGCACTGACGGGACTGCTTTGCCATTTCCTGTCACTGTTACTGTACCGAAGTATGGAAAGTGTAAGGATCTTGTCCAGGCCTTAAGCACTGTTTGCTGTTTGAAAGACGACGAAACATTCTGGGTAGCTGAGGTATGTTTCATAGCACTGTGGTCAACATGTGAAGTACTTTTGAACTTTTGTTATTCCCTACATATATGCAAAAGGCAATTTACATCAAGGTTCATTGAAATTGATGTGGTTTCAAATACCATATTGAAATGTCACCATTGCATGATGTATACCATAGACTTCAAGCACTGTAAGTCTGTAACTGGTAATGCAACACTTGACCAGTTATGTTCTTTGAACAAATAGAGCTTCCCACCACATGCCTGATAGCCCTCTGGCCCTGGTCCCTTAAAAGGCCCTGATGGAGAAAAGGGCATCTTTGGTTTCTTAGTCTGTTACTCTAGCAAAGGCAGCTTGATCGTCAGTTGATAGTCATGCATTTTCTTTTGTTTGCATTTTCCAGTTGACAACAGGAGGACAATGTGTTGCTCGTACCTGTGGTTTCTAGTGTATCACTGTGTAAATATCTTGTATTTGAAGCCGATCAAAAAAATATATGTATCTTGTATTTGAACCTTAAAACTCTAGATAGTTCTTCAAGCACCAGTAGGTGAAATGGAACTTTTATAGTTTTGTAACACAACAAATTTGACCAAGAGACAGCAAATGCTAAAAGTAAGCATTTCTGTATTTCTCAAGCCAAACTAATCCTATACCTAATGCCCTTCCTATTTTATTACTGTCAATGCGATTAGGGAGATCAAGTCCTACTGTTAGGGAAAGCTAGGTGTTTACCAACTACAATCTAGAAGCAGTAACTAAAGAGGGTAGGATACGGCATAGGTAGCTTCCGTATGAGAACTAAAAGCAAGACAGACGTAGCATTTCGCGGAAGAAAGATCGGCGACACTGTTCACTTAGATTAGAGGCCTGGGAATTTGATTGCACTATTATCAATATGTGCTGTGTTTTGTGCGTTGATCTGTGTCTTGTGAGGTCAGACCCTAGTCAACTGGAGATCCTCTTCTTCTTTTTGCAAGATTTTTACACAAATTTGGCATGGGATACTTCTCTACATGGACTTAACAATTTTCTTTTACATGCTTGTGCGTGTAAGATTAGCATATTGTGATCTGATTCTATGGGTGCTTTCGCAGATATTCAACAATTGCATTCTCCATACTTTGGATAAGGCATCCGATTCGTTAGATCTTATTCGAGATTATGATCGACTTGTTGCTTATAGACTGCCAAAAGACAATGAGACATCTCGTCTGGTTGTATTCATGCATGAACAGAGGTTAGTTGTGTATACATAATTCCATTGTTATGATCGACTTGTTGCTTATAGACTGCCAAAAGACAATGAGACATCTCGTCTGGTTGTATTCATGCATGAACAGAGGTTAGTTGTGTATACATAATTCCATTGTCCGCATTTTTGTAACCTGTAGTGGGCTCCATTTTTTTTATCTAGTCAAGTCTTCTGAAATCAGAACTCTAGATGTCTTCTTCTGAAGGCTGCCCTTATAAGCCACCTTATAGTGTAGTCTTGCATAATAAAGCCTAAGACGTAGACTATTTTAAGTGCCATTTGTATAAACTACGCACGAGATGTCCTTATTCTTTCTTCTTTGTTCTTTAGAATGGGGTTTGAGTTATTTTGTGTGTTTTAGAATCTTCTCTCTTGCATTCCTTACCAAGAGTGACATAGTTAAAATCAGGTTAAATATCTATTCACGACAATGGCGAATACTGTAACCCATGAATGGAAGTTCTGAATTTTATTTCAGCGTTTTGGATATTTCAAGGTAGTGTAGTGAATTGATTTGATTAGATATTCTAAATATATTTTCAACCTAACTCGCAGTTCAATGTTGGGTCTCTTGTGAATAACGCAATCATTTTGGAATCCAAGGTCTCTTGTAATTCCCTATGAAGTGCTTGTTTACCACTTTGGAGGGGGAGAGGTAGGGGTGAGAATCAGTGTACAATTTCATCGCCAGAGAAATGGGGAAGGGGTTGATAGGCTGAAAGGTGTGCTGGAAGAGAGTCTCAGAATACATTTGTTGGAGGAAGGAAAATTTGTGAATGTGTATTGACTTGAGTTTGAGAATTGGGATTCTGGGGGTGGGCATGTAATTGGACATTGATGACCGTGTTAACTGGTTCTTCTTGCTCTGTATGATGGAGAGTATGGGAACTGGGGACCAAGGGAGGAAATGGATAATGACTTGCATATGTCCATAAAGAACATCGGTTTTAAGTGAACGGGATTGCAACAAGATTCTTCCAATCCATGTGGGGGTAAAGGTAGGGGACTCCTTTTTCCTTAATATTATTCATTTTAGTAATGGTGGATTTGAGCAGGACGGTTACCAAAGCAGTGGAGAATGATTTTGTGGAGTCTTTGTGATGCAGGCCGAGACTTGCAAGGTTAGGATAGTCCTGGGATGCCACTCGATAAGGGGTAGGGGATGTCACTCAACGCTACTAATTGCGGATGTTACTCAACGCGAACCAAGCCACACTCGATTATAGGAAACTCAGCCCAAGCAAGACACACTTGCACAATATTTAATAATTACTCCCTCCGTCCCCAAATTGCTGGTCCTTCTTTCCATTTTGGGATGTCCCAAAATATTTGTCCCATTACTAAAAACATCCATCGAAACAGGGTGACTTTCCAGTTTTACCCTTAAAAAGTACTTTTTCCATCTCAATTTGTTTGGCCATTATCTTTTATTTTATAACGGTTCTTGTGATTTTGAAAACTTTGTATAATAAAACTAATTGATATCTATCAGACTAGATCCATATTGCATATGTTTTGAGTTTCATATAAAAAATTAGCCCCACAAATTGGCCACAGTAATTTTGACTGGATTTAGGGGCAAAACAGAAAAGACAATACAAAGTTTTCACACCCCTTAAAAACCCACTTCCCCAAAAGGGGCAAGCAAATTGGGGCGGAGGGAGTAATTCATTAGATCTCCTATTTATAGGCATTACGAAGATTACACTTCCAAGACTTAATAAAGTCTACACAATTTCCAACTAGACCTTTCAAATACCTAGACACTATTAAACCAAATACACAACTTACTAGATAGTCCAGACATCGTGCTCATTAGTGAGATGCTCTGGACCATGAATGAAGGAAGCATGGTAATGAGCACGAAAATTAATTTGGGTCCCTATAGCTCCTCGGTTCTTGGAGGTTTAGGGGGCACTGTTTCAGTGGTACTCTGAGAGCAGCCACTTTGTGCGTATTGCCAAAGGCTAGGTCTGTCTCCCATCATCCCCCGCCCATACCCCTAATGATTGGGGACTAGATGGGTTATGTTATTGTTGTTGTTGTACTAGATAGTCGAGACACAACTTTCAAAATTCAAACTGCAATTAGTATTAGGCTAATAAATACTTAGACCAGAATTTGATCAAAAAAAAAATACTTAGCCCAGAAACTAAAAGACATTGACTAGAAATGTGAAATATGTAACTAATGACTCCTCGATTTGATCGGCACCATTATGCTCCTTCATCATTCTCTCTTTCTTCAAAAAAACTCGACCTCGAGTTTCCATGGCTTGAAATAGTTAAGAAAGCCGAATTTTGTCCTTATCAACCTTGAACTTAAAAAAAAAAATTTCACTCCTAAACATTAAAACGTCACCAAAAACTAAATGAATTGTTTCCCTAAAATTGCACTCTAGGTACGTAATCAAGAAATTTCCGAAATGGATCAACATTTTGTTGCTCGAAAGACACCCGTATTTGTAACTCATCATTTGTTTTAGAAACTCCGTCAACAATTGGATCCGAAATAATTTTGATGTAAAGGGCCACTCAACAGTAGCATCATCCGCCGCATGATGTGTCCTCGACGCCTCGGTCTTTCACACTCATGCAACATTTAATCTTCAAATGCTATGGGATGAAACGCAGCAGGGAAGAATCACCGCTCTGATACCAATTTGATGCAGGCCAGGACCTGCGAGGTTAGGATGACGGGATGCCACTCGACTGGGGTAGTGGATGTCACTCGACGCTCCTAATCGCAGATGTCACTTGACGCGACCAAGCCACACACTTGATTATAGGAGGACTCTCTCACTTCAAAGCAAGACGCACTTGCAAATAAATCAACTCAAAATCACTTCCCTCTAATTTCATTAGAACACTTATAAATGACTCCCAAGACTTAATTAAGAGTACACAATTTCCAACTAGACCTTTCAAATACCTAGACCATTATTAAAACAAATACACAACTTGCTAGATAGTCAAGACACATTATGTAACTGATGACTCCTTGATTTGATCCTCACCATTATGCTCCCACATCAATTTGAAGTGGGAAAGGTAGGTGGCTCTGCAGTGGTGTGGTCTTATCTGTCATGTGTTGATGTTACTAGTATATTTTATGAAGCTGATGTAGCTTAGTTGGGTTGTTTAGAATGTGTTCTACTGTGTGTCGAGGCGGTGTCTAGCCTTTAAGTCAATTTGAGCAAGTCAGAGATCAAGGCAGTGGGTGGGTCTCAAATATTAAGTATTTAGAGTGTTGGGTTTCAAAGCTGGTATATTCCTTCGTTGTACCTGGGCTTGCCATTGGTTATACTTGAATCCTAGCCATCGTAGGATTCAGATGTACACAGAATTTATAAGACTGGTTTGGGCGAGGAGTTCAACTATCATCTAGTTGATTGAGGGATGGTGTGCAATCCTACTAGAGGGGGAGCTTGGGTATTAGGACGTTGATATTCAATCAAGCTTTGCTTGGGAAGTGATTGTGGTGGTTTGTTTGTGAAAATGGAGAGGTGGTGGCAGAGTGTAGTGGATAAACTATTCCGGCAGTGCAGGTCGGTGTAAATTATTCTCATGATGGCTTTTTTTGTAACCGGGTGGTATTCCAATTATAATATCTTATATATTACGAGGTTTTGAAATCGGGATACGTATCGTGTATCGTTTTTTTTGTTTTATAAATCGTATCGGGATACGTATAGCGTATCGTAAGATGCGTTAACCATAATTAATATACAATTAATAAGTAATTATACCTAATAACACCAACAAACTAAGTTTTTAAGTTGCAAAATTTTAAGTCTCTCAACTGAATTTATCAGATTGAGGTTTCCTGCTACCTTAGTCAAGGACAGAAAAGAAAAGTCATAATAATATTCTCCCAAAACACGATCGAAGTATGGTTTTTCTTCTATCCAAGCCCTACATTGAGGTTGGATATCTTCCAAATGGTTCGAATGTCGCTCAAACTACTTAGATTAATGCGTTTGAGGTTCTATTTCTTACAATAATGCTTGAATTTCTTCCACTAAGTTATCGTAGGATACGCACTGAATCGGGATACGCATATATATATTGTAAGATACGCCATCGTATCGTAGGATTTCTATACAAAAAGGATACGGGATGGGATACGTATCGTTTTCCTAGGGAGACGATACGAATCGTAGGATACGTATCCCGTATCGTAAGATTTGAACAACAATATATACCGCTGACTGACTTATCCATAAAAGAAGAAGAAAAAAAAAAGAGAGGAACAAATCTGACAAAGAGTGGGGAAATAAACTCGGAATAGTGAGAACTTACGAGGGGGCTTTGATCTGGTCAATTTTTGGTCTGAATTACTCTTACTGTATGTTGAATTGTGAGGTGAATATGCATGGCGGTCGGTCTTGTTTGTGTCTTTTATTTGAAAGAATTTGATAATTGGTAGTACTTTAAATGTTGTGTGGGATGGGGAGGTGGTGGTGAGTAATTAAAGAAGGCTACTGTTCATTTCTTAGTTTTCAGTACTTCCAGAGTACTCTTAATAACCAAACTTTTGCGCTTCTTTGTCATCCTTGTTGTGCTTCCCTGAAGCTTAAGCTGTTAAGAACAGAAGGTCAAATGTTAAGCAGTCCTCCCTCTCTGGCTTGTTTGTACACTGTTAGCATGTGGAGAGAGAATCAGATATTACTCCCAAAGCGTAAGCTTTTTGATAAGAGCACCTCTATTATCAACGGTTCCAGTCTGAATGGCTCAAAGAGTTGCTCGATGTCTTCTGGAATGGGTATCACTAATGAATTTTTCGTCTTCCACACTTTCAGCCTGATCAGCTAGTTGAAGTGTTTTTGTGGCATTTTAAAACTTCCAGTATGACTTTTATGAGCATTTTCTTTTCTCTTGGGCAAGGAACATCTTCTTGCAAAAGTGCATGGATGCGTTCTCGATAACACAAGCTATGGTCACATTCTTTTGTTATTTCTTTTTCATCCTCTTTTTTTGCTGGTCTTGGGGGTGTAGAGATACTGTAGTCTTTCTGTAGAACTAAAGCATTGGGTTTCAGTTATAACATAAATAGACCCATTTTTTCTATTTAATCTCTCTCGATAACACGTAATTTTCGGAGTGTGGGTAGTGCAGTTGTATTCTACCCACCATCCTCAACCTGTTGTCCATATTAAGGTAGTGAAAGATCATCAGTCATTATCTTAGTAGCGGTCATTAAAGCTATGTATTTGTTTTCACCTTTTAATTTGTAGTCATTCCCTTGTTTGTTAGTCAATATGTAAATGGGCTTAACATGGCCGAATGTATGTTCTTAGGAATTCGTTGCTGAAGAAGTTTGGTATTCCTCTTGTGGCAAGGATATCTAGCCTTTCCAGAGGATCCGAGATACATGAAGAGTTCCTCAAATTACTCTATCCATTTTTTATGGGGGCTGAAGATTCTTTGAATGATGATGATGGTGATGATAATCAAAACAGAGCTTATGAAGTTTTCGAGATGGAGGATGTTACTGGCGCCAGATTATCTGACGGAGATGTAAAGTCAGACAGTGCACCTGGGGATGAATCGAATTTGGGTCCCGACTTCGAATTTTACGTGATGGATGAAAGGGCACAGTCGAAAGGTCCTAAGATACAGATGACTGAGCCAGTACCAGTGAAAGGGTTAGCCGGGAACATTAACGTGCTAGTTTCTTGGTCAGATAAAATGACCAAGTTATACGATACTTGTGTTCTAAGCTCTTTGCCACAGGTTTGTAGACCTGGATTAGCTACAAAGCAACCTCAAGAAACTGTTTCACTTTATAAATGCCTTGAAGCCTTCCTGAAGGAGGAGCCTCTAGGGCCAGAAGACATGTGGTTAGTACACATTCCATTTATTAAATCACTTTAGTTGTCGAATCTGGATGTCTGTTTATCTTCTTGGCATTTCTCGAGAATTTGACTAGATTTGGCAACGTAACAGGACATCTGGTTTTAGTTTTATTGCCTTAACTTCTATCTAATAAAGTGCAATACCAAAAAGATTACTTCATTTCGGCAGAATAATTAGATTTCCGCATGCGTATGTTTTCCAGTTTTCCTTGTCTTGTGGGTTGGCCTAATCCTAAAAATTCCGTGTCTTGAAGGTACTGCCCTAACTGCAAGACGCATCAACAGGCCAACAAGAAGTTAGATCTTTGGCGATTGCCGGAGATTTTAATTATTCATTTGAAGAGGTTTTCATACAACCAGTTTTTCAAGAATAAGCTGGAAACATATGTTAACTTCCCGATTGATGATTTTGATCTTTCAACTTGCATTGTTCATAATAGCCAGCAGTCCCATCATTACATGCTGTATGCAGTTAGTAATCACTATGGTGGCTTGGGCGGTGGTCACTATACTGCATTTGTCCAAGTAAGTATTGCTTATGGTTTTATTTGAAGGTTGCCACCATGGTTATTTTCGATTGTATCTTAATTCTTTAACACCATCATGATTATAAACTGTTTACAGCCATCTTAAATATGTTGTATGGACTTGGGTGGGTATGTAAAGGGGTCTGACCTCTGACGTATCAAAATCCAAATAATAGGGTACAAGGAATCGGGTAAAAAGTCGGAAAAAAAATAGTGACAGGTACGGGGATACGTCATCTCTTAAAGGGGAAAAGTTCATACACATGGAATTTAAAGTTATTGAATGCAATGACTTTCGGTTTTAATTTATGAAATAGACTCATGTAATACAGTTATATTATTTTCTTGCAGAACGGACAATTTTTTAGCAAAGAATTGCAGTATTATCTTTTGGTCTTGGTCATCTTGGAAGAGCTTCCCACACCACTAAAATCCAGACCTCATAGTTCCGGACCAAATTTCGACGATCCGAACCACTCAATGTGTTTAAAACGTGTTTTTAAAGTCCAACGCAAGGGTTCGTTAAAAAAAATTCCGGGAAGGGCTTGATCTAAGCAGTTTTTCATAAAATTACATATATACAGTTTTTATGAAAAACTGCACGGATTAAGCCATTCCCAATATATATATATATTTTTGTTGATTTCTCGTGGGGACCCTTAAAAACACCTTTTAAACACATTGGACGGTTCGGATCATAAAAATTTGATCGGGAAAGTGGGGTGCGGACGTTAGGTCCGCATTTTAGGGTGTGGATAGGAAGCTAGCTCTTCGTGGTCATCTTAAACAAGAAAAGTATCTTTTGTCCTGACCCTCAAGAAGTATTACTTGTTGAATCTGTATAATAAGTTCCATCTTATACTTTAAATGCAACCAGGCGTACTTGTCTAAGAAAGTCTTATGTTTCTTGTTTACAGCATGGGCGTGATCGGTGGTATGAGTTTGATGACAATCGTGTCTACCCTGTTGGTGAGCACCAGATAGAATCATCAGCTGCCTACGTTCTTTTTTATCGGAGAATAGCAGACGTTTGATATTAAGTGGCCGTACAGTGATTGTTTTTGAGGCGTTAGATGAAGAGGGAAACTTCAATTTCTTTTTGGAACTTCTCATCTCCAAAGGCACCGGGGAACCTCAGCATCTTTTTGAAATTGGAAAAACCGTAAATATGCAGGTAATAGAATGGTGAAATTTTTATGTATATACGCTGCAGGATGGCAAATTCTTACAAAGGGCATGCCCTTTGTGTTATTTTTGTACATGCATGCTGCCACCCCGAAAGGAAAAAAACGTTTTTTAATGTTAGTTTTTTTTTATTTTAGCCAGATTGAATACAATGAAGGGCTTTCATTCGAGGAAGATATACTGAGTGTATAGGGGTTATTCATGGAATTAGGACATCAAATTTTCCCATAATGCCAACACCAACAGGACATTTGGGCAATAAGTGACAAAAATACCATGCAAGGGTCTTGTTTGGCTAACACAAATAATGATTTTTTCATTTTTTTTCCCCCATATCTGATGGTGCAGATTACGTTATCTGTTGACCCTCCGGGAAGGGTCTTTTTTCCAAGTCAACAATGTTCAATACTTGCAAAAAATAAGTGGATGAATAAGAATGTCTATTCCAGTGTACTCAAAGATTGGGTAGTTCCAAAAAACTACTGTGCTCCAAAACCCCATTAATTAATCCACGCATGAGAGAGACACCAATTAAATAACTAATTGAGCTCTTTAATTTGGTTTCAAAAAAATTAAAAAATTATACTTGAAAACATTTTATTTTTTGATCAAAAATAATATGTCTTTTTATAGTGGATTATTATTTTGGAATGGATGGAGTATTTTTTTTTTTATGTCCAAATGTTTTAAATTGCATTTTTGATGTACATAGGGAGAGGTACAATGAATACCCCAAAAAAAAAGGGTGATCACAGAAGAAGAGGAATACGACTCTAATGTTGCAATAGCATGAGATCGGAATTCACAGATTCATCCCCCCAAAAATTAGAACAGTGGGCACCCACCCAAACCAGAGAGAGAAGCCTCTTGCGATCTTCCATCACATGGCTGCTTCTTCTCGTTTCTTGTTGTTTTTCTTCAGAAATTGTATTCAGAGAGAGAGAGATTTAGATCGTATGTGAGAAGAGAGGGATAATTTTCCTTGGCCGGAGATGCAGATTTGTTTTGTTGTGGAGAGAAAGACCCCATTTTGATCCAGATAGAAGATGACGATATAAAGGAGTGGGTGAAATAATCCTGTGTGGGTTGGCATTTGGTGCAACAAAAAGTGATTCAACTTTGTTCTTTTTTTTTTTTTCCCCCCGATTCAACTTTGTTCAGTCTTTCAATTACCCACAAAAAGGAAGACAATTTAAATTGGACGGGTCGCGTTCACAAAAATATTTACCAAAATGATTTCAAAATTTTTTTTGCTAAAAATAATACTCATACACATTATCAATACCATAATTAATAAAAGGGGCAAAATCGTAAACAATCAATCGATAACTCATTTTCATTGTTTTTCTCCCAAACACTACAACTTTTGCAAAATGTATTCTGTAAATTTCTTTCAAACACTCTTTCCAAATTCAAAACACATTCCGGCCATAATTCAAAAGGCCAAAAAATTGAAAATTAAAAGTTAAAAAATAAGCTCCCAAACACCCCACAATCGGCCATACATCAAAAGCTAGTCAATCGCCGCCCACTAGAGATCCTCGTCATCATCGTCCTATCACCCCCTTTTCCTCCTAAACATGTCCGGCGGCACCTGCCATACCTCCCAAAAACTCACCAGCGTTGTGGCCCGATCTCAGATTGTCCAATTCCGAGGAGGCGCTGCTTGAAAAGTTGTTGATGCCGGCCCCTGCTCTAAATCCGAGAGATAGAGGTGGTGTAGAAGGAGCCACCGGTGAAAAATTTCTTCAGATTGTGGAGAAAGTGACGGGTCAGTGGTCACCTGGCTGACCCGTCACTCTCTCTTTAGCGAGAAAGTGTCGAGGCTTTCTTTAAATTTTTTTTACCGGGTATTTTTGTCTAGTGTTGTCTTTGAGCCCTCAAAAATTTCTCATCAATGTATTAGATACCTTAAAATAAGTTAGGGTGGGCTAAACACCCTTTAAAGTTCCAAAATTGGCCTTTTGGCCAATTATGTTCTTTTTTTTATTCTTCCTTTCTGCTGAATATTTCTGAAATACTACATGGATATGCTCTCTCGCGCGCGCACATGGATTTGAGTTGTAACAATGAATACAAACATTTGGATAATTTTGGAGCCGCAGAGAGATGTAACTGAAGGTTGGCTATGGGGCTAGGCCCACGCCCACAATTGGGAAAGACAATTACAGTATTATCTAACACTTAATTTTGCATTTTCTCGTACTTAACCATATCCAGTCCTCCATATATCGCCGTACAAAAACATTACTGTCAAAGGAATTGGAAATTACAATCGTACTTTTTACATCCACGCTCAATCCTGAAATTTTGAAATCTTGTCGTAGCTATTATGGCCACCCATATATGAAATATGGTTTCGTCCCAGCTGGAGGGGTAACTATTGGAGAAAGCTAGTACCATGAAAATTATACATGATGTTTTGTCCCAGTGTTGCATTATTTTGGCTTGTTTTTTATTTTATTTTTATAACCGGATGTTCGGTCCAGCTTGCGCACACCTCGATCAATTCCGGGATCTTGGATGTATTGACCGGGCATAACTCCCAGTGGCCCAAGAATTCTATTATCCTATTACTTACGTAAAACTATCCAAATACAGACTATATTCTTGTGAAGTAGGACTACATTTTATTCACTAATTAATGTTGATTCGGATATTTGTTCTGTTTTTTGGGTCTTGCTATTGTGTTCTCACTGGCAACACAATCACCTTTTGTGGAAGGGTTTTTGAGAATCGGTTCTCAAAACCCTTGAAAATCCTTGTTGAAAATCCCCAATGGATTTTTGAGAACCGGTTCTCAAAATCCTTCCAAAAAAACAAAGGACAGAAAAACTATTGGGGAAACCGAATAAGAGAGGGTTTTCGAAACCCGGTTCCGAAACCCGAAACGAACAAGCCCAATAAACACAAAAAAAAAAAAAAAAAAGCGCATTTGAGTATTTCTTTTATACTTTTGAATATGTTACACCTATTTTTTCACATTTTTCAACACACCTTTCCAACCTTGGTTTTTTTACAAGCAAAGATTAGAAATGACAGCACGTGGACTGTTATCTTGCCTCGACAATCGAAAAGACAATAATCTCCCACAAAAGCTCAAATTGTTAATTTCGTGTTTTTGAGCTGTAATCTGGATGAGAAATGTGTATATCGGAGCAACTAGTTGTAGGTATCTTTTTTAGCTGATTTTTCGCGAAGCCAATCGAAAAAATATTTTAAAATTTTTAAACGGATCAGATTATTTGTGCGGGACCCGTAAGTGGATCTCGCGGCTGTCTATACACTATCGGTACCAATAGTGGGGTTCGTGTTTTTTGCCTAGTACACCGTAATGGAACCAGATTCCCTGTTCCAAAATCCCCGTGTTCCTCTGTTGCAGAATGTTTTGGATCGTTGGATTACACACAAATTTTTAAAATACTAAAACAAAATTCATCCTCCAACGGCTGAGATCCACGCAACGGATTTGGAACAGGTGATCTGGAACCCTCCGTAATACACTCGATGACATTTTCGGCAACAGAACTTCGTCTTTCTTCTCAGTTCTCTCTCAACCAGCAAACTCTTCCACTCGTCTTGTGCCGGCCCTCTCTCTCATCTCCGGCGACTCTCTCAGGTATGACTCTCTCTCTCTCTCTCACACATGAAAATCTGCTTCAAGGCTAACCCGATTCTTGAAAAATCTTTGAAGCTTATTGAGAGACTACTTCAATTTGCTTGTGTAGCGATTGAGACTATTTCATCTTCTACTGCTTGGAAAACCCATGTAACAGAATTACTATTTTGTGAATTTGCTTCTGTCCCAAATTTTTCTTGATTATAAAGTACGCATTTATCTAGATACATATATCGATATTCACATAAGTGTTCTTAATAAAGAGAGGGGAAAAGGGTTGATCTTTGTCAATGACGTGGCAATAGAAACTCTTGAGAAGTAGTAATTCATCATGTTGCAATTTGAAGGGAACTTTTTTTTATTCTAATGTGAATTAAGGATGTAAAAAGTTTATGTATGGCTGATGTATGCCTTGCATCTGATGGACTGTCCATGTGTTTGTGTCATATTAGAAGTGGAAGGCTAATTCATTAAAAGTTGGTAATCATATTTGCTTGGTAGATTACTTTGTCTGCTCTGCTTTGGTGCATTGAGTAGTTTAGGTTTGTAATTGTCGTATCTATTGGGAAATTGGGCAATGCAAAAGAGGCAGAGGCTTCCGTTGAATCAGCTACTTGGAAAGGATATTCACACTAGCAATTTGTATTTGAGATCAGTTGTGCTGGTAAGAATTTGAAGTTGCCGATCAAAAAGAAAAGAAATTGAAAGTTGAACATTGTGTTGCTAACTGTAATACGAAACGAGGCAATTGATCTTCCCTTTTGCTACGTTCAGCCAAGGGTGAATACACCCAATATGTGCACAGGAATACCAGAGAAGTTGGGGAAGCTCCTTTCTTCTCTGCCTCCTTCCTATTCTTCATGAAAGTTTGGAGTGGTTGGGTAAAACCTTAGTTGTAGGATCCTTTTAAAATGGGTGCGCTCACAGAAGAAAAACAAAAGAGAAGTAAGAAAGATTTTTGACTCTCTTTCTCATCTACTTGTTTAGTCCATATATTTGGCATAAAAAACTCTTTTGGGATGTCATTTCTCACTCATTTTTATGTATATAAAATGTTTATATACACGCTCGCATTGTAACTAAAAGGCATATGTACAATACATATAAATATATATAAATTGATTCATTTATATGTTTATTCATTAAATGCTCCCTCGCCGCTCCCAACCTAGGGAGCTTCTACATACCCCCGCTCCCCCGCACCCGCTCCAGCCCTTGTCCCCGCTCCCGCTTCTAGCAACTTAGGGTAGAACATACATTGTAATTTTGCTTGAATTGTTACGATAACGGACTTTGTCAACCACATTCCAACGAACCCTTTCCTTATCCCCCGTGATTTTCCCTTGTGCTTATTCTCTGCAACCATCAGTCCAGTTTTACCTCTGGTACAGTCATTGCATTTCTTTGGGGAGTTCTCTTTCTTTCTCAGTAGGATTTTTCTGTTTTGGTGGTGGTTATCAGCTGTCACTATCTATCTCACGTCTTTTGGTTTGTGATCATAATCTATGGCGTGCTGGGGAGTGAATGGCTATAATGTTGTCTGTTGCGTTAAACTCATTTTCATCCATTAGCACTTTCTGATGGTGGTGGAGAGATGCAAATCTGTAATTTTTTGCAATCTAAGTGCATCTGTTGAAGATTTTCCTCCTTGCATGAGTTATATGCAGACATAGATACATGAGCATAGATATGCATTTTGAAACCAAATGTCATTAAAATCTATAATACTGATCCTCTTTGTTTCGCATTATAATTGATGATAGTTCAATGCATTTGATATAAGCAAATCCAATCAACTTGTGTGTTAACTTTTCTAATCCAAGGATGCATTTCTAAAAGCAATGTTTTTCCATCAGGAGCAATGATGGGCCATGATGAGGTAATAAAAGGGGACAAACTTGTTTTAAGAGGACTCAAATTCCATGGGTTTCATGGGGTGAAGCCGGAAGAAAGGAAGTTGGGTCAGAAGTTCTTGGTAGACGTAGATGCATGGACGGACCTCCAAGCAGCTGGTAAATCCGACTGTTTGGAAGATACAGTTAGTTATGCTGACATCTATCGGTGAGTGATGATTGTAGCTCTTGAACTTTTTCTTTTCTTTCTTTGAGACTAACAAATCAATTAAGTCGCGGACAAAGAAGTTTACAAAAGTCAAACCTGATTCTCATTTCCTCCAATCATTGGCCAACGACATTTCGTATACAGTGTGAGAGAGTGTGTGTGTGTGTGTGTGTGTGTGTGTGAGATACCCCCTGTTCTTTCTTTAGTGGTTGGTTTGTATTGGTTTTTGTATTGGTTAGTGGTTAACTTATTATTAAAACAAAATGAGTTAAACGTATGAGAATTCAATGTATGAAGATGCATGGTATATTATTTTTCAGTGAGAGAGGATGGATGCTAAAAAGCATGTTTGCATGGAGGATACAATTGTTAATTTCGTAGGAGTGTGTGCACTTGGACATGGAGGCTTGAGAGAGGCCAGGACATGTGAAAGTGCAATGGGTTGGTGGGACCCATAATGAGACAAAATGCCAAAGGAAACAATACAAAGTAGGAGTAAGAGATACACGGGAAGGGGAGGGAAGGGGACACACTCATCTAAGGTTTGGGTGTTATTGTGAAGCTATAACATGTAAAGGGAAATTCACTCGCAGTTTTAGGGGAGTAAGGGAAAGTTTTTAGTTTGATAGAGTTGGAGCGGAGAACTTTGGTTGATTTCAATATAGTGTTAATGGTAGAGAGGTTTATGGATTTAACAGCTATTTTTGTATAAGGAAATAGGATTGTTATGATATATATTTATGTTCATAATTTCACCTGATGTGAAACTTCTTGTTTTGACACCTCCTAATTATTTTTCGGAGGCCCATATTTCCCCAAACCAACCAACTGTATTATTCATTCCTTCTTTACTCAAGCCCAATTTCTGGTGGACCAGAGTTCGTGATTTTTCCATTCAGTTTTTGATTCAGTGTTGGTCTATCATAAGAGATGTGACCTTATATGTCTAATTGAAGGTGGTCTTTGAACAGCTTGCAATGTGCATTGCACAGAAATGTATCAAGTTGCGCAAGTAAGCAAGTTTCCATTAGGTGTAATTTAATTTTCCTCCATATATATTTATAGTCCTCAAGTTATATAGATTCCAATAAACATATTAGGTTCTCGTATCAGGCCTAGGAGGTATAGTAAGGTTCGGTATACTTGTTCAAAATATACATGCATCTCATGGAATGGTTGATCATGCGTGTAGAATGTAATTGCACTTAATTTTCTTGCACTATATTTCACTTGTTGGTTCAAATGAACAAATTGTTTGATGCTTAATGCTCTAGAGTCTAGACTATGCGAAAGTGCCTTAATGAAGAGCGGATTATTTTAGTATATGAATGTTTTGCTATCTTCATTTCTCCTTGATCTTCTGAATTGATGAATATTATATGTAAACACATGCCTCCATGGAACATACATACCTATTCATGTATCTAGTGTGCGTATATTTATGTGGTAGCCCATGGTGTTAAATGTCTAATAGTTTCTCGCAAGTATCTTTTGGATTCCACTACTCTTTCCATGTTTAGATTTAACAATACCTTATACACATCTACTTGTTAAGTTGCAAGTAGTATTGTGATGCTTGCTGAACAGTCTTTTATCTTAATATCTTGGGAAAATTTCAAAAAAACCCTCCAAACTTTGACCTCAATGTCTCATAGACTCCTGAACAGTCTTTTATCTTAATATCTTGGGAAAATTTCACAAAAACCCTCCAAACTTTGACCTCAATGTCTCATAGACTCCTGAACTTCAAGAAATTTCAATTACACTTCCAAACTATCACTCCATTAATCAATTTACCCCCTACCGTCCAAATCTGTCAAGCTGATAACGGATTTTGGTTACAAGAGTTATTTTTTCCTTCATCTCTCTCTCTCTCTCTCTCTCTCTCTCTCTCTCTCTCTCTCTCTCTCTCTCCCTCCTGGAAATTCAGGCCTGTGATTAAACAGCCATTCTAAGATGCCTCAATTATTCCTATTAAATTCTGAAATCAAACTTAGGTGCTGACTCATAAATATACAGTCCAAACGCCCAACGGAGCTTGATTTTTCTAAGATATGAAAATCAACTAAGATAGGAATCCCCATCTAAGATCATCGGAGAGTACTCACTTGAACTCCGTCCTCTAATTTTACCCACGCTCAGTCACTCACTCCTATGTGCTTGTTTGAGGGGAGCAGGAAAAACTATACAGTACCCTGCTTTGGTTTTCGTCTGGGGTAGGAGATGGAGAAGATGATGATATTGGGCTTTTGCTCCTCTGCCATTGAATCAGGACTAGAACCCTTGTTGATGTTGCAACCAGTTCTACGACGTGCACATCGGTTAGTTCTCAATCCTCTCCTCCGTCACCGCTGTCGCTGCTGGTGATCAGCTCTGGGTATGACATTTGGGTGTTTGTTTCGATTGACAAAACCTTTGTAT
This sequence comes from Gaultheria prostrata, assembly GCA_036023075.1. Lineage (NCBI taxonomy): Eukaryota > Viridiplantae > Streptophyta > Magnoliopsida > Ericales > Ericaceae > Gaultheria > Gaultheria prostrata. The sequence goes on along the minus strand of JAXBDA010000594.1, from coordinate 51,013 downwards.
AAAATGTGAAATCGGATCTGTTTATTGGTAAACTATGCAGCGATTGAGTTGAGAAACTAGGGCAGAGTATTGATCACGAGAAGGAAGACTTATATTTATTTTGATTTTCGTACTTGTTTTGTCAAGATTTGTGGGGTTGAATGGATGGATAGAGAGGAGAGAGAAGGGGTTGGGTTTACGTGTTTGTGTGTGTGTGTGTGTGTGTGTGTGTGTGTGAGAGAGAGAGAGAGAGAGAGAGAGAGAGAGAGAGAGAGAGAGAGAGAGAAAATAACTTCGTAACCAAAATCAGTTATCAATTTAACGGATTTGGACGGTAGGGGGTAAATTGATTAACGGAGTGATAGTTTGGGAGTGTAATTGAAGTTTCATGAAGTTCGTGAGACATTGAGGTCAAAGTTTGGGTTTTTTTTTTTGAAATTTTCCCTAATATCTTATCATGCATCTATAGGCCATATGCAGCCCGTTATCCATGCATGGCACCTAGTATAAATGTTTCTAAATTTGGTTGTGTTTTAGACTTATGGCATAGACGCAGAAAGATGTGTTATCAACTTGTACAATGCTAATCCATGAGATCTAATGGTTACACGCCAAATGTGATTCACATGTTATTTTCTTACGATAGTTTGCCCCCGCCCGCTTCCACCAGTTCTTACTTCCTGAAATTTCTTCTCTGATGGTAAACCTATTATGGAGATAATTCCTGTTAGTTGACTTCATAATCACTTGAAAATAACAATAACTTCCATCTTTTAGATTAACCTTGGGTTGTAGAGAAAAAGTATCCTCATTTTACAGGAAACAAACCTCCTCGCTGGCTATACCTAATGAAACAACTTAGAATTAAGCTAAGCTCTTCTATGGGGAGCTTCTAGTCCGAGGAGTCTTGCATCACATGTAATTTCATGTAATTATATTGTATTCGAAGGCCATGAGCTTACATTTATTTGATTGACGTTTGCTCTTTAGAATTTACGGGCTTGTAAGTGCATTATGCTATATTGTTTTGGTCAAAACTAGAGAAATCCTTGCATGTTGGATTACATATTACATGTTCTCTCACATTACAATTTATAATCCTCCCATTAAACTGCCTGCTGCTTATGGTTTCATCTGGTGGATTGGCAGAGCAGTTAGAGAAATTGTGGAGGGACCGCCTATGAATCTTCTGGAGTCAGTGGCTCAAAAAATAGCATCGACAACCCTGACTAAGTACCCTCAGATATCTGCTGTTCGTGTCACAGTTGGTAAGCCCCATGTTGCTGTTCATGGTCCGGTTGATTACTTGGGCGTGGAGATTCTCAGATTTCAAAGGAGCGATGTACAACAATAAGTTATACTCTATTATCTACACTTGCCGCCCATCATTGCGACTCAAAACAAACTTTTATTAACCGTCATTTTCTTCTGTGATTCTGACCTGATGAACAGAATAAATGATATTGCTTTCCTTGAGTTTCTACAATAAGGTTGCTTTTTTAATCCTGCAATTGGAATTCTTTTTGCTTGAGGGTTGTCATGAATGAGTCAAAGGGTTTTGTGGTACCCCTTTCTTGGTTTCTCCCCGTATGTCGAATTGCATTTCTTGGCGGCCTGTGTCCTTTACCAAAGGTCCGTTTCACTTTCTTGCCAAAGGGTGGGAAGGAAGGATTGATTCACCTAGCCTATCTAGTAGAGCCCCCAATAGACTTCAAGACTTGACGGCCTCAATGGTTGTATCATGCCTCGTTATCGATCCCAATCCTTAATCCAGGATGAAAACTCCAATTGTTTTAAAAGCGAGGCAATCATCCGTTCAGGAGGCATCGTGCTGTTAACCTCCGGGACATCAGATGGAATCAAATCGACTATTTCGAACTTCAAGCTGTGGGGAGAGAGAGAGAGAGAGAGAGAGAGAGAGAGAGAGAGAGAGAATAGGGCATCCATACTGAGCTATAAGCTGATAAATTCCATTCTTTTCTTCCCCTCTGTTTTGGCAAAACAAGCAACAACTTTCCGTCTGGCATATGCTTAGAGTTCTCAAGAATTGAAGCTACATGGAAGGTAAGGAGGCAGCATTATGTCCATTCAAGAAATGTCTAAAAAGCCCTCGAAGGCTCAGCTGAATCAAATAACTCCACGATCTAATGACTTGACAACAGAACATAAAACATTAACACAAAAGTTCACGCATTTGTCTTTCCACAACAAATCTCCTTATTGTCAAATTGCAGTACAAGTACTGAATTTTTTTGAACTTTTCTATCAAAATGATAAGGATTCAAATGACAGTTTGCAATTAAGCATCTTTCAACCACCGCAAGATTTCATGCCAGAATGTGAAAATTTTGAAAAAATGCTTGGTCACGGACCCATACTAGCTCATTGGTGAGTTCTTGTGCCTCTGCGGTTCCAAATTGGAGTAGTCTCGATAAGCGTATGGGGAACAAGCCGTCTCTCCCGCTTGGTGAGCTTGACAAAATTTAGCACTTTCAGCTTAGCTATCTTAGCCTCCTCTTCTGGAGTTATTTCCCTCACTACCACGGTCAATCTACACTCCGGTTTCATCATTACTCCGGTTCTACCTCTACCATGGAAAGAGGCTCTCTTTAGGAAGTTGCCCTTCCCAACAAATGCCTCAGCTGTAAGAAGCATGAAAATGTACAGTAAGCATGTTTCAAATAAAAGCAAGAAAGGGGATTCATTTTTTGTAGTTACCGATGAGGAGACGATTTGGGTCTAATCCATGATTGTGGGTTGCATTTGCCCGGGCCGAGTGTATAACCTGCACAGAAAGGATTTACTTTTGTTTAAAAAATGCACAAAAAAATATTTGAAATGCACTCAAAAACCAAAAATTGACCTTAATTTTACAGCAGGCAAAGACAGATCTGCCTACACTGTACATGACTGTTTGAACTGGTCATGATTCAAAAACTGACAACGTATTTCAGTATTAAAACCCCTGATCGTCAAATACAGAATATCACTTTATAATATATGCTCCAAGTGAAAGAATTCGTGGGATGAAAATTCCATCTAAAATAAGTGGCTTTCCTTTCTCCTCACCCCAAGAACTTGTTTAGTTGTTTTCCCTTTAGCATGTGAAAAAAATGACAACAATTATCAGGACATGTTTGTATAATGATCTGTACAATGTTCAATAGTTTTTATCACCTGATATACAGTTTTGGAGGCTCGCTTAACCGTCACTTGCAACTGCAACAACGCGTCTTCCACACGCATGCCACGAACTAATGCAGCAACCAAGTTCACCTTCTTAGGACTCTGAAAACAGTGAGATATTAAACATAGTCAACACAAAACAAAAACCAAATGAAAATAAATAATTCCATAAGGAAGCTCCCTTCGTCAACCTTTTGGTCTATTGACTCTATTCTTAGTCTCTGCCAGAAAAAATCTAGCTTAATGATCTTTTCCAATGGGTCAAACTAGCAGGCGATCATGTCAAGAATACTGAGTTAAAAACGGCAAAATGTTAAATAACTTGTGACACTATGCAGATTGGTTTGCATCTGCCTTTTTCTTTGAAATAGTTGAGGGATTGATTACATTCACTTGCATATAAACAACCATTATGTACGCATAAGACGAGGTTTGATTAGTTCCTGATTTCTTCCATTGTGAAGAATACTGGTGTACACAGGGTGGATTGGTTCAGTTGTAACCATATCATTCCCAAAATGCAAGATTGATTTGGTTCTAGTTTGGTTCTCATCAGATCTTCTCCCACATTAGTTAATTATAACCACAAAAACTAGTATATGATCCTTGGTGACCTCTCCATTCATTGCCAATTGGTTTTAAATTGGATATAAAGCTTTAACATGGTATTAGAGCTAAGCTTTCGGAGGCTTTTGGACGAGACTCCATGTCGTTGATGGTTGGTTGTCCTTGTTTGTCGTTGATGGTTGATTTTTGTCGTATGTGTTGAATTGTTTGTCTCCAAAACTAATATATGAGCATGCGCGGCCTCTCCACTTATTGCCAATTGGTTTTGAGTTGGACACTTTAACATGGTATCAGAGCTAGGCTTTTGGACAAGACTCTGTGTAGTTGAGGGTTGATAGTTGTCGTATGTGTTGAAAATCGTTGGTTTACCTCACCACGTATGAGTCAGAGGTCGCACATGCAGGGGAGTGTTAAAGCTTATCCCAAATTACTTAATTATTGCCTCCAAAACTGGTATAAGATCCTGGGCGGCCTCTCTATTCATTGTCAATTGATTTTGAGTCGGATGCTTTAACAGTTCTCAATCACCCATGTTGGCTAAACACTATCTCCATCAAATCGTCAAACAAACGGTACACAAACAAGAACACATAATATTTCTACAATTTTTATTAGCACTCAAACCTAAATTAGTTCACAAATAATCTTATAGTCTACCACCGCTAAAGCAAGTCACAAGAATCTATAAAACCCATAGAAAAACTAAAAAAATCATTTGAAATAGTCTGAAACATACAAGTTCAAAACTTGAATGAAAATGGTCCATCACTCCATTGAGGGGGAGTTTGGCAGGCTCCAAAATACTTTTTACGTTTTGCATTTTGGGACGTTTGGGAGAGATTGTAGAATGTACTCTCAATAATTCAGTCTCAAAGCTGAACAATCGAGATTCATCCCAAGAACAGTTTTTGCACTCTCACTTTCCATTTTCATTTTTCCTACGGACAAAAAGACTAAAGCACCCTCAACATTTTCATGAAATTACTTCCCTTGGAATAACTAACAAAGAGCAACATTGTCAAAAATCCTCTTAGATCTATTGTTCAGATTTTACCACAAATACTACTATGATGCAAAATATATCATGTAGACATATCATCCAAACATTTACACAGATTCATAGCATATTCTAACTGTAATTCGAAATCTATAATTCACAATCTAAACTTCAAAATCTTAAAAGAAATTAGCTTCCAAATGCGTAATTAAACCATTTATATCTGTAGTCATTTTAAAAAGCCTGAGATTTTTCTTTTCTAATGTCATGACTCCTATGGGTGTATGTATAATCATATTTTTAGATAACGGGAAAAACCTGTGCAGTTTGATTTTGACTCTGGTTCCTACATATGGGCCCAATAACCAAACCAAAAGTATTGGTTCCCATTTTTCTAGGACCAGAACTACATCATTAAACCGGACAACCAGAGTTACCAGACTATTAGGGCGGTTCGGTTTGGTTTGGACCGGTGTATCGGTTTTCGGTGTTCGTGCACACCACTAGTAAAGAGTAGGAGGTTGAGGCAATCCTCAAACCGAACCATTGGAGGTTGAGATTCATTATTCGTCTTTATTTTCGTTCAAAAGAATGCCTCTAACAATTAACCTCCATATCACTTCTAGGAACAGTTTTTCATGCAACCTAATGGGGAATCTGCATATCTTGTGAACTGGACCGGGTAGACCTTCCATTTGATCTACTGGTCCTGTCCGGTCCTTGTCGATTCTAACCTACCTTAATTCCTATTGGATATAGGAGTATGTCATAGTTATCGAAATCGTGCGATAGGCGATTCGATTCGTACGATTCAGGGTGATTTCGATACGAACCGATACTATGAATCGCAGGAGTAGTAGAATCGTACACTGAATTGGTGAATGGCTGAATCGTGAATCGAATCGGTGAATCGTAAGGCGAATCGTTAGAATCTTACGATTCAGTTCAACTTTAAACCCATGTCTTGCATGTGGGCCAAAATGAAATAATCGATAAATTGCGGGGTTTTCTTTAATTTTTCTGGCATATAAAGGATCGACTCTCTTTTCAGAAGCTTCCATAGCACTTTTCAAAAGATTGTAATGGAAAAAAGTTAGGGTTTTGCACCTACTGGGAAGACCACGACCACATCCCTTCCTATAAGAGCAAGTGTCTTGCCTATTTAGACCATTTGATCATCTATTTATCTTCTTAAACAGTATTTTTATCGATTCCAACTTGAAATCAACATTTTTTTATGCATTTTTTAAAAAATGACCAAATCGGAGCGATTCACAATTTGATTCGATTCACAATTCACAACCGGACCATTTCGATTCTCAATTCGATTCACAATTTGACAACTATGGAGTGTGTATTAAGGACAACATAGATCGAAAGGAAAAGGAAGGAAACCGAAAATAAAATAAAAAAATAAAATAAAATAAAGAATAAATTTTTACGAGTAACCTAATAGATTCAGAAATAACATCATATAGTTGCATTATCATCTATTAATTGAATGCCACACGCAAAGTACCTGGAAGCGTTTAAATTACTGACTAGGAGTTTATCAATGAAAGAAGTCAAAGAAAGAGGGATCTCGTACCTGTTTTATGCCTTTTAAAACTGCTTGAACTGTTGAAGGTTTAGATAAAACTTTTTGCTCTTCAGGTTTTCCACTGTTTAATGCCAACACTGGTGTCAGTGGAGAAGAGATAGGTGTTTCATCAGATGAATTAGCAAGCAACTTCCTCGAACCAGAAAATTGCTGCAATAAAAGAACAAAGAATGAGAGTTAACAATTAAGCAAGAAAAATGCAGAAATAAGATACATGAAGAAGATCATGTATAAAAAAACCACAATATAAGACAAAAATATATAAGTCGACCCATAATATCAAGAACAAAATGAACCATTTATACATATCATCAAGTAGGAGAACAATAAGCCTCAATTAAGGATCTTTTATGTGCACGCTGGAAGTTCACAAACAATATGCCATCGATCAGTATCTTTTACTCACACATTGGTGTGCATGTGCAATTGTGGTAGTCTGTTAAGGAGGACAATAAATTTGAAGACAATCATACAAAAGAAGCTTGGTTGAAATCAGAAAAAAATCTCAGCATTACCAACTGCTGCCAATATTGATACAATGGCCTTGAGTTGTTTAGAGAAGATGATGAACGTAGGATCTGCAAATAAGGCAGCTCGCCTGCCAAAAAAATTCGAAGTTAAGACATCAATGGCTTAAAGCTACCTACAACTTTGCGATGCATCAAAACAGGGATATATAAGTCACGTAGTAGCAAACTAGGTTACATGGACTCTTCTAATTTTTGAAGTTTTAGAACGTGATGGCTGTGTGTGCAATCTATCCAGCTGGATATGCAGCCAACGGGTTCACATAAGTAGTCAAGTTCAGCTAAATAGGCTAACAATTACCACTTTAGGGATAACATATTAACATGCACTGCATTTGTGTGTAAATCTAATTATACTCCAAAGAAAATAAACTAAGTCCTCAAGAAAAGATTAAGATATAGCCATGTCCCATTGTCATTGGACATGATAATTAAAAGGCCCATGCCATCATATATGTACCTGTACCGCCATATCTAACACACATACTGAGCTGGTGAGCCCATGTAAGTTTGGTCTCTACATGAATTTCAAAGCCGTATTGATTTTTGACTAGTGAAGAGGAGAGATTTTTTTTCCCTATAGCAAAACATCCGACATATATTGTTCTCCTACTAACCAAGTAAATACTGTAATAACTTTAGAGCATATCACCAATGAAAAGACTACTCACAACAAGTTTACACAAAGAAAATTTAGATATAGACCTACCAGGTACTAAGGAGGCGCTTGAGAAGTTGACCGGAGCATTGTAGTTCTGCTCGAATCGCTTCCCAACCTGACGGAGTATGGATTGGAAATTTCTGTGCCAGCCCACCATGACTTAAGCTAAAATATTCTCTTCACAAAGAATCTCCCTTTGGATAACAATGTATCATCTACGTTTCTACAACAGTTAACATAGAGAATTTACTATGGTATCAGCAAAAAGGGGGGAAATCCAATTTGCAATCAATGTTATGAACTGCAAAACAAAAGTATTAGCTAAGTCCATTGTATCTGTGGAAGTTAAAAAAATGTTGTGAAGATCTGTGTGATGAAAGATTTGAGAAGCCAATGAAATGACAACTGGATAAAAGGTTCCGTAAGCATCCGTAACATGAGATAAGAAAATAAGTAGGTTTTCCAATCAATCGTGAAGCAATAAACAAGTGTCGGGCTAGGGTTCTAGGAAACTAAATGTTCAACTTGAATAAGAACAATTGGCATTTCATCGAACACATAGTGGACAAAAAACCTCTCGTTTTTGTTGGGTTTCAAACAGTAATTTTACGCCTTATCTTCCTGAAAGAAAGTTCTTAAACCCATAAAACCCCATGAAAATCAAGGTTCAAACGATTAAGAAACGAGAGAGAGAGAGCACCAATCAAGAGATTCCTATGTAGATTTTTTTGGTAAGTGCACCTGACTGGGAATGTCGCTGGAGATTCGCCGGAGCAAAGTAGAGATCGAGTCTACTGCCCTCTCTCCCTCTCTCGTGCCAAGTGAGAGTATGTACATAAGTTTTGGCAAAGGAATGTGCATAAGTTGTTAGCTAAAAATGCTAGTGACCGGAAAATGTCGAGCAATTTTTTTAGTGTCAAGCGGTATCACATGGTACCCGTGCATGTGATCTTGGGCGTCCATTTTTATTTTGGACGGTTCGGATTTTGGAGAGAGAATGGGGGAGAGAGGAGAAGAGAGAGGGTTTCGATATCGGCCGTCCAATATACTTTTGGACGGCCCGGATGCAATATTCGGATACTACGTAGGCTCGGCCACGTGGTACCCAGTACCCAATTTTTTTCCGAAAATGTCCATATGAATAGTCATCTCGCGTTTATTTTCAATCTGATTCATTTTTTTATATTTTTAATTTCTCTCGTGACAAATATTTAGTTTTAAGTATTTTGACAAAAAACTAAAATAAAAGCTCTACAGAATTCCTATGAAGTAATTTTTTTTACATAAAACTTTCAAGGCTATTTTAGAGATCGAAATTTCACTCATTTTATTCTGAAAAACCTCCGAGATCAATCGTAAAAAAAAAAAAAAAATACCCTCTAAACTTTATCAATGAAAACCCTTCAAGGCTACTATTTTCGGTGGCAACTATAATTTCATAAAAAAATAGGCGAGGCGATATTTCTTATCTCATAATTGGAAATGAGAATTCAAAGCTTCTTCTGTAAGAAATAGATTCGTCTTTTACATTTTAATAGCGGCTTCAAATAATTTGTGGAATAAAAACATTTTTTGAACAAGTTTACCTTTATTTTAAGCAAATAATTTCCGTAAAAAAATGTAAACTAAACCAAACACAGCCAAACCAAACCTAATCAAGTTAAACTTTTAGTCCCAATCAATTTGAGTTTTTAAGTTAAATGAACGTCGATATAATTTCAACTCTTATTAAATTTATTTTAATTAACGAATCGAGTTTTGGGGGCATTTCAGTTGGGACCAAATAATGTCTTATGGCTCGGCTATGATTTGGCTCGATCACCTATTCGCAAGCGGCTCGAAACTCGGCGCGTTATAGCTCGATTCTTGTTTTACTTTCATTTAGTAAAGCCGAGTTCAAGTTAGTTTTGTAACTCGGCTCGATCACATAAAAATTTATTCGTTTATAGAGACTTGTATAATAAACAAATCGACCTCACATACCTCACTAATAAACGAGCCAATGTCAAACAATACTATTTTTGAATGAACCAAACTCGAACACGTTAAAACCTAGCTCGACTCCGCTCTTTCACAACCCTACAATGAAGTGAAGCCCAAACTTGAGCTTGTAAGGAAAACAGAGAAATTAGCTAAGTGGTTAGCTTCGGAGGCCTATAGCTTTCAAGTTCCCTGCCCATTTGGCGGAGCATTCAATCTCAAATTGTCAAATACCAAAGACTCCCCCTTGGTTTCATCGACACCTTCCTTATTTTCTTCAGCTGGCTTCTTCCCATTCAACTACTCTCTCTCTCTCTCTCTCTCTCTCTCTCTCTCTCAACCAACTTGTCTTTGAAGGGTAAGCTTTCCTGCATTCTCTTGATCAGATCTGTTGATTACTACGTTCGTGATTTTCACCTTTTTTGTTGGGTAAGTTCGTGAATTTCTCTGAATTCATACAATTCTCGTATTTGATGAAGTGGGTCTGTTTTTTATAGGCATTTGATTAGGGAATGGACTCCGCCATGACCTTTTGCAAATCTGTCCACGCACCTCCTGTAAGTGTCACCTCCTCTTCTCTCCATTCCTTATTAGTGTTCTTGTTTTTCCTTTCGAATGTGTTTTCTCTGAGTTTTATCTGTGTCTTTCCCTTGCTTACTCATGTCTCAATAACCCAAAAGAGAATTAAAAAGGTTCATGTCTCTAGTTGTTACTTTTATGATCCCAAGTTGTGATATTTCTGTTAAAATGCAGTTCCTTGGATTTTTTATTTATTTGCTTCTTTCATTTCCTCCACTAGTTCAAGACTTGAACTAAAGTTCGATGACTATTATGTGGACTAAAGATACTCTACAAGTGCTAGATTGTATATGATCCTGCATTATTATCAGATGGAGCAATATCAATGGCACAATTTTCTAAACAGTTTTGACTCAACTTAATTTGATATAAGAATCATGTATTGCTCGGAGATGATTTTGTGAAAATTCCCATATCTGGCTTGATGACGTATTGGCATCATGGTTGCGGGTGTCATGGAGGCTAGTGAGGTGATCAAATTGACTTTGAACTATTTATTTCTTAGACTTCAGAGAGTGCCCATTAAGTATGTATACAATTACCTATGTGAATTCCACAAACTCTATCCATTCTGATCAAGTATATCTGAACGATCTATTTTGTGTAAACATCTTCGATCACTTTGTTGAAAATTGCACCTTTCCATTGTTACTTTTGGCTTTCTGTAGTGTGTTACATTCCCAACAAGGAAACAATGTGGATCCATTCACTATATGATTGACCTTTTGATCTTTGTTGAGGTGATTATTATGGAACGCCAAAGCCATAGTTACTCATTGTAATACATGACTATGTTTGGCTTCTTGAAAGATTCGCAGAAAACTTTCAGTTTTATTAGCTCTTGCTTTCGCGTTTTATAGATTTAGTTAAATGTGTTGCTAATTTTCTTCATGCAAGGGTTTATTCATGGGGAGAGCTAGTGGAATTCAGAGCCCGCAATGTAGCTTTAACGTGGGAAGTAGGGTGAACTTTCTTGGGAAGAGTACACGGAGTATTCAAGTTAGCCGTAAATTCCAGAAACGTGGTGGACCCCTTCGTGCTAAGTGCCTTGGTGATAAAATTCTGGTGGCAAATAGAGGAGAAATTGCTGTTCGTGTAATTCGAACTGCTCATGAGATGGGAATACCCTGTGTTGCAGTTTACTCAACCATAGATAAGGATGCACTGCACGTGAAACTGGCTGATGAATCTGTTTGCATAGGTGAAGCACCAAGCAATCAATCGTAAGTCGCACAAGTGGATTGATAGTTGTTAAACGTGAAACATTTCTGTACCTGTCGATAAATCTTCGTATTGTTTAGGATTGCTTAACATTTTTGTTTTTGTTGTCTTAATTATTTTTTTTAATTAATAGCATGATGGTAGGTGGCTGTCGTCTCTATTTTTTCTCATGACCCCTTTTCTTATGTAGTTGGGTTGTTTGTCTGCCCATATAGGGTTGTTTCTTTTGTTGATTACATGTTTGTTGAGAATGCTTCTCACCTAAAAACTTTGATTATAACAGGAACAACAGCAGGGAAAAATAATACTCCCTCTGTCCTATTTTAAGTGTCCACTATAGGAATATGTGCATTTTCAAACCTCCCCAAAATATATTTCTCTCTATATATTTCTTTATATTTTTACACCAAATTAAAGTCTCATTGGGCACTTTAATTTGGTGCAAATAAATTTTTGGAAAAATTCTATGGAAATACATTTTTTATGTGCAAGAAAATACATGTTTCCCAAAAGGGACACTTAAAAAGGGACGGAGGGAGTAATAGCCTATAGTATGGTGGGATATTTTGCAAATAAAAAGGAGCTGTTAGATTCTTTCCAATTTCCAAGTTCCCAGGGGCTATTTGCTGGCCATATCTAGAAAGAGGGGTTAAAGGTTGGATCTGTTAGAAGGTGTGCTGTTGAAATGGTATCTTTTCATATACTTGGGAAGGAGTTGTGTCAGAATATGCATTATATCTACTCCCTAATTCAGAAATGAGTTAGTGACATTTTTTTAGTGAAGAGAGAAGATACTTTAAATCATTTTAGCAATATCCTCTTGACATCTAATCATGTATTGCAATTTCAAAATACTGTTAGCTGTATCGTCTAAGACTCTGAGTCTTATCTTCGCTGGAAATCTAATGGAGAGTGAACTCATTCCAAAACTTTACAAGAACCTTACCCCTTCCATAATGTTTGATATTTCACAAGAATCAAGAGAACACTTCGTCTGTTTGATGAAGATGAAGATGAAGATGAAAGGATCCAATAACTGTCGTACTTTGGTCCACGGAGTAGAACCTTCATTTAAAAGTGCCATTGTAATTTAAGTGTGTAGTGTTCTTTCTCAGCATTGCTTTGGAAACATTATCTTTTGCGGCTGAACTAACCTGTTATTTTGTTTCAACAATCCTTTGCCCCAGTTGATTTCTAGTTCCAGAATTAGTGGTGGTGTTTACACTTTGAGCTTACATTTTTCTCCAACCATTCTTGTGGAATAGATGTTTCACAATGTACTAAGCAATGGCACGAAACATAGCAATCCTGTTGAAAGACATTACAGTTTCTAGGAGTTCGTCTTTCACATGTATTTTCCTTTTTGAGTAAAGTGTTTAACATAATATGGTCTACATATTGAGAATATTTGTCTTCTACTTACAGGTATTTGGTGGTCCCAAATGTCCTTTCTGCTGCTACCAGTCGTGGTTGTACCATGTTGCATCCTGGATATGGCTTCCTTTCTGAGAATGCAGTTTTTGTTGCAATGTGCAGGGAGCATGGAATCAACTTTATTGGTCCGAATGTAAGGGCTTCAAAATATGCTGAATTTTGTTTTAAGAAATATGATTTAACCCTTATTATCTGGAGTAGGATGCTTGTGTCATCTAGATATACTAATCTTGGAGGTTATAATTAACCAATGTGGGACTAGCTCTAACACTCCACGCATGTGCAACCCTTGACCCGCGCGTGGAGACAAATTTTGGGATCATAACGAAACAAGGTGCACTTATGACACAAACAACAGGACAAATTTGAAGAGAGACTTTTCCAAAAGCCTTCGAAAGCCGAGCTTTTATACCATGTTAAAGCATCAAACTCAAATCCAATATGCATTCAGTCTCATATTCTAGTTTTGGAGGTTATAACTAACCAAATGTGGGAAAACTCTAAGAGTCATAAAAGAGTATTATCTTTCAACTACCTGTTAGAAAATAAAAGATCCCCTACTATTGTAATATATTAACACATGTGCTGTTTTAAGCCTAAACAAACAAAACAAGGGTCTGTTTCTCACATGGGCTGAATTTTTTTGCAGCCTGACAGTATACGTGTCATGGGTGATAAATCAACGGCCAGGGACACAATGAAGAATGCTGGTGTTCCAACTGTACCAGGCAGCGATGGACTGTTGGAGGTATCCATGTTTTGAGCATTATGAGTCCGTAATAAAGATCAAATTTACTATTCCTTGGTCTTCTTGATGATAATTCTTGTGTTTATAGAGCACAGAAGAAGCCATCAGGGTTGCGAACGAGATTGGTTTTCCGGTGATGATCAAGGTACTTTAAATTGTGGAACTGAAATATTCTATACATTATGATTTGGAATTCAATACAGGCTGATTAATAGCTCTTGGTCAATAATCGCAATCTGCATTTGTGCAAAATGTAGTGGTGGCCTTACACCTATTCCTATGTTGAAATTTTCATCACCTTGGTCGCTTTTGTACTTTAATTTAGCTGCAGTAGAGCTTAATGAACTCAGTCATTTATCGCTAGCACTTCTGATGCCATTTTGCGGTCATGGGTGTTGCTGCCTTAAGTTCATAAAAAAAAACTCGGCATCATTTTGGGGATATCATTTGTTATGTCCTTGGATGTATTGGTCAACCCCTTTTGGTACATTGTGTTTAGCAACCAGATGGTATTGCAATAATGGGAACTATACTGACTGCTTTTAAGGAAAGCACCAGGAGTTTTCTTCTGTGATTCTTCTTTCTTTTTCTATTTCATTCTTCAGTTTGTTTATGTCCAAGAAATTCATGCTTGGATCATTAGTCACGCTGGTACTGATCATATCATCTACAGTTGAACAAATTTTGTTGTGGAGAATAGACATTGAATGCTAAGTAGTAATTCTAGGAGGCTTGGCATACATACTCGATTACTCATAATGCCTTTGGGTGCCTGTTCAGCACATATTCATATGCTCTCCGTCGGTTGGCAACGTGGAGATGAATAAATCATTGTCTTTTTTTGTTATTCTAATATTCCGTAACTGTTATCACAATATGAGGGTTGGCCCCTGGAAATCTATTCGAGGTTGAATCTTACTGAATCTCCAAACTCTCAAAATGCAGATTCAAGATGGTTTGATGTATTCTGGAACTTGCTATGTATTGTGTTTGAATATTTTGTATGTCCTGTTTGATTGCGGGCAATAAATAGGTTTGATAAGAATAGGGGTTGCAATAATTATTTTACTACTTTATTCTCATCCCCCTCACTCCCGTATGACAGTATGATCAAGTGAACCATAGCATCCTATATTGCCATTTATAATTGCTTGGGCAACTGAGTGAATTATACTCTGTGTCTTGAAGGCAACAGCAGGTGGAGGAGGACGTGGAATGCGTCTTGCAAAACAACCTGAGGAGTTTGTGAAGTTGTTGCAGGTATTTCTCTTGATGGAAGTTAGCTTCCAACTTATTGGTCCTCTTTTACATAGGATTGCAGGGTCTTTTCGTGATCTGGTACAAAGTTAAATTTATCTGGGCTCTGCTGCAAACAGCATACAATTTATGCCTTTGCTCTTTGGTCTTGTTTGTTTGACTTCAAATAGTAAAGGAATATGTTATTGCAAGAGATAACTAATCCCATGGAATTAATAGTGAAGTGATTAGAGACTTTTCAATGAGTATTATATACTGGGCATGAAGGGAATGCCACTCTCATACAAAAGAGACGGCTACATTAGAAAAGAACCTATACACCGACAAATGTATCAAAAAGCCAACAAAGTCTAAGAATTGTCCAGAGAGAGATTTCTCTTGTTCGACTCCCAAGCAAGCGAAATATTAACATAACTACTCTCTAGTCTAAGCAAAAGACTCTCAAGGCCATCAAAGTAGCGTCTCCTCTCTCGTCAAATAAGCCACATCAAATATAAAGGCTTCATCATCCAAATCTTCCTATGCCAACTTCCAATCCTTGCCACTTTCCAACGATGAAGAAAAGCACTTCTGCTGAAAACACCCATTCAAGTCCAGGAGCCTTATCCCCATTCAAAGTATAAGGGCCTCCACCATCTCCTCTTCAAAGAAGTCCCTCTCCAAATGAACTCTCTCCTCCTCCATGATAAGTGTAAACTCCATCCCATCCACCTTGGGTCGATGTCCTCCCCTCAATGTAAACATGTTTCACAGAATTGTGCTACCCCTTGTCAGCTCATCTTCTCCTCCCAAAACTGTCTCAATATGCATGCAGTTGTGTGGTTGACTCTAGTTAACCATCCTGTGAAAAAATCAGATTCCTCACTTTTTTACTCCAAAAGATTTCCTCTATGTTGTCAATTCTTCCTAATTCCTCCATTGCCAAGAATCTAGCACCCGTCTCCTTGTCAGCTAAAACTTCATTTTGCTCCACCTGATCTATGTGACTAATCTCGTTTATTGCCTTGGTTTCTGGAATTCAAGTCGGCGAAACTCCTCTGTGTTCAATCTTTTGAGATCTTCCTTAGTTAAAACTTAAAACTTTCTGACAATAATAAAACTCAGTTACCCTCCACATCTACCACACCCTAAACTTGAAGGCACTTATTAATACCATATCCCCCAATTTGTTTATCCCATGTTTTGTGGGATAAAATATCCAAAGGATATTCCATCATAAATTCAAAAGTTCTGACCAAAACTTGGGATATGTGGCCCCCTTGGAATTTATCGTCCAGAACAAACCCAATTTTAAGTATTAGTAGCTGCCACTGCCACCGTTGGATCACTTTTTCTCCTTCGCATGGGCTCTTTAAAGGCGTTGTGTTCTATAAGCATTTTTTGTACATGTTCCAGTGTTCTGCAGTATACACGTAGACACAGGTATCGTTGGAGATAGTTATGCATAATTTGGGAAAGAATTAGTATTGTGATAGATCCTCTTATTAGAAATGCATTTTGATCCCTCTTGTTTGTCTTATCGTTGCAACACATTTAGAGGAGCGAATTAGTAAGCTCATAAGCAATTGTTTCCAAGGCATGTAGATGAACGAATTGGTAAATTCATACTTTCCATGTATTGCTAAGAGTTTGTAAAAAAAAAAAAATTCTTTAAGGGTGACTTCGTATGTGGAATTCAAATTGGTTATGTCCACAGGCAGCTAAGGCTGAGGCTGCAGCAGCATTTGGAAATGATGGTGTTTATTTGGAGAAGTACATCCAAAATCCAAGGCACATTGAGTTTCAGGTATCGTTTGTCTATTTTGGGTTTTATCCAAATACAATGGAATTATCTTGTGTTTTTTCCCCATAGTTTTGTCCAAATCGAAGGCACATGGTGTTTCTCTTCATGTTACTCCTACATAACGACCTGTGAAAACGATTTTACACTTAAGAAAATTTCACAGAACTAGTTTGCAACAAAAAGAAAAACCCACAAGCTTAAGGCTGTTAGATATAGACATCCAATATTACATTATTTTGGGATTTTTCATTTATTGTTCTCTCATTGGGGATGTTGGGGATTAGTCTTTCTTTATAATGTGGGTGCAATGGGTGTAACTCTGCTACTATGATTAAACTTTGTATCCCACTCAAAAGCTTAAGCCATTAGGCAGAGAGATCCAATCAGATATTAAGTTAAACCTATTTTATAGCCAAACTATATAACGATCTTTGGGCCGGCTCTCCTCATCAAACACCGATTTGTCATGCATTTTGGCTTGAAAAGTTGGACGGCATCCATTCATTTAGGATGCATTTGAACTTGGACCCCACCTTGACATTTGACCTCAAAATGAATATGCATCTGAAACTGGGCCCCATACTTTCACATTGGGCATGCATTTGGTCACGGTCATGGAGAAATGTCGAGAATCTATGGGTGAAGCCTTTTCAAGCCTGCATTTGATAGATCAAGACTTAGTCTTTAGAGGGAACTTGCCCCAAAATTTGATTCACACGTGAAAGGGAGATTTGGTAGCATGTGTAAAGTTGGAGTCCCACATCGCTTGGAAATAGAAATTGGTTGTTCGGAATATACATAGGATGTACTCAAAGTCACTAGTCCGTCAAGCGGTTGAGGGAGCCAGAGTGCGGCACGAGCTCAAAAGTGTCAATTTTGGAAATGTGTAGAATTCAGAGTGTCTGAGAGAGTTGATATGTAATTCTAGCCAATTTCCATTGTAAATAATAGTTATGCAGGAGGTTATGTGCTGTGTAATTTGAGTGATTCATCACCAAAAAGTGGATAAGTGGCTGGTGTCAAGTTTTTCTATCAACTGTAATCTAATTTTGAGAGCGCAAGTTTTTTAAGTACTACATGGAAATATTAAATATGCTGCATTCCGTGGTGCTGATATAGTTTCATGTGCTTGTTGGAAGAAAACTGACATGTGTGTTCTAAAGTACACATCATTCGATGTGCATAATGGGGGATTTGAGGTGCATAGTTGCATACCTCTAGAAGTTTGCACATGGCAGACTTTCTTTGAGTAAGCTTTAACTCGTGTCACAAAAATCAGCAGTTCAGGAATTATTAATATGGGATTTGTGAATTTGCTAAGAATTACATAAAAAATTGCCAATGAGCGGTTTCAGACTGCATGCGTCACCCACTATCCACGAAGAATGTGAGTAAGGATGTACTTACTACTTAGAGTGGGTATGAGTTCCAAACAATTTGGAGTGAGCCTTTGGTGCAATTTTGGGCTCCTTGATTCTCCTATCCGGATTGGAACCACTCTGGCTTAGTTCCCCAATGAAGTGACATCGAGGCTAGGGTTTGAGAGGCTTTTGGGCAAGACTCTCTTTCATATTAATTGATTCCCTTTTGTTTATGCAACCAGTGCTCTTTGTTTCGGTGTGATCCTTATGGTATGAATCCTTTATTTACCTCTCCACATGTGAGATTGGGTATGGGAGATTTAGAGCTTGGTCTGCTGTTAATAATTTCCTCCAAAACTAGCATATGAGCATCGCGGCCTCTCTACTCATTGTGTCATAGGCTCATAGCATTGATGCATTATTTTTACGTATACACTAGCCCCGTAATGGGTGACACGCTTCAACACTGATGTGGGGTTACAGATGACCGTAGAACCGTTCCTTAGAGTACATGATAAGAAACATAATTATTATCTCTAGTGAGAATTAAGTTATGCTATTGCATTCTGATTTTGAATACTGTAACTATATGTCTATACAGCATTTTTGCTTGTTAAGAAGTACAAGGGGGGCAGGAATGTAGGCCACATGTTTGCATTGAAAAGTAAAACACTTGATCCTGTTTGATCCCTGGATTCACGTTTAGTGCATTATTGGTTTATGCAGGTTCTTGCAGACAAGTACGGAAATGTAGTTCACTTTGGAGAGCGTGATTGCAGTATTCAGGTATATTCAACTTACCTCATTTCCCTCTTTATCTGCTGCATTTTCCATTAATTTATGAAACATTCAAGTTTGGAACCAGGAGGCTTTGTTTCAGCTCAATTCACATTTGGAACATGGCTAGAAACATCCGGTTAGTGTTGGGAGGGGCCGCTCATCAGATTTTCAACTTGACAGATGGCACTAGGAATCACTTCATCAAGTGTGGAACTGATAGGACTATTCATAAATATAGAGGACTGCTAAGACGCTCCTTGGAGTTCCACAGGTCCTATATGTATGATTGAGAGCATACACTCTCATGTTTGCATTTTCAGACCTGTGGATAAGTAGAACTCCAAGCAACATTTAATGGAAAAAGCTTCAATTTTATCTGTTTGATTTTGCTGAAAACTATTTTGGACAGAAACAGCAACTATTTGGAAACCTAAGCTAGGTGACACTCAATAGGAGAAAAGAGGGGGAAAAAACAGAGAGAACACTGCAAGAATGCCTGATATGCAATAGGGTGCAACGGAACTGTTAAAAAGAAACTTGATTCTAGTTCCCTTCATAAAATTCTCCACACGTATTATCCTAAAAGATTGAAGCATTCTCTTTTCTCTTGTATATGTTTGTTGTTGGTCATGCTTCTTTTCTTTCTTCTTTCTTCTTCTTTTTTTCCTGGTGTTCTTTCATTTGAATTCGCTTTCTCCTTTCTCTTGTGTTTGGGTTAACCACAAAAAAGGAGAAAAAAGAAAGAAGCAGCATTCTCCCAGGCGTATTTGAACCAATTTCAACAGCAAACTTTCATAGCTGTTGAAGTTGTTAAGGAGGCCAACCAGCTAATTCTGGTTTAATTGAAATATGGAAACAAAAAAAAATTGCTCAATTTTTTTTTTTTTGGTAAATAGTAAATTGCTCAAACTTGTGGAGGTGTTTACTGCTCTCTTTTGGAAACACATTTTATTTATGTCACAAGTTATGTTGAAATTACTTGGTCATGCAGAGAAGGAATCAGAAGCTTCTGGAAGAAGCACCCTCACCTGCATTAACCCCAGAGTTGCGTAAAGCCATGGGTGATGCAGCAGTTGCAGCAGCAGCATCTATAGGATATATCGGTGTTGGTACCGTGGAGTTCCTTCTGGATGAGAGAGGTTCCTTTTATTTCATGGAAATGAACACTCGGATCCAGGTACAAGATGAAGCTGCTTGTGCATATTACCTGTGTTGTGAAACTGTTAATTGTGTTCACTGGTTCTCATGCTGGGCCAAAACATTTAGGTTGAGCATCCTGTGACGGAGATGATTTCCTCTGTTGACCTGATTGAAGAACAGATCCGGGTAGCAAGGGGAGAAAAACTTCGCTACAAACAGGTACTGAAAGTGAGACTAAAATTACTCAGGGGAAAATGCACAATTTACATAATTTCTGATAGTCTCTTTGTGACAGGAAGATATTGTGCTGAGAGGACATTCAATTGAATGCCGTATTAATGCTGAAGATGCTTTTAAGAATTTCAGACCTGGGCCAGGTATGTGTATATTGTGATTGCTTTGTCCGTTGGGGGCATTCATTTGCCAGTAAGAAGTTTTTTCACTTTCACCTCTCTTTAGTATCATCTTGTTAGCCAAGTTTATACGCTATAGGACTGAAGGTGCTGTTTATACCCTTGAGCAGAATTGGACAAGCCTAAACCATTTTTTGTTTTTTTGTAACAAGCCACAATATTTCATAACTAACACTGGACATTTTTGTAACTTGCTAAATTAATCGTAATATCTTCATGCGCAGCATAAACATCCATTCATTGCTAGTCAAGAATATTGTGTAACTAACACCGCATATAGTCATAACCAAAAAGCCCCAACAAAATAATAACCCACTACACAGTAACTAACCATAAGATTGCATAAGTTAAAATTTCTATGGTACACACTACACGGTCTACAAAAAGTCGTAAGCAAGTCCAACAGCATACATAAGATTTCTATGGTACGCTCCATGTATATCATAGCTTTCTCTTGGTCATAAGATTCTAGACTTTTTGGAGATTCATATTCATGTTCTTTCTGGACATCAGGTAGAATAACAGCATACTTGCCGTCAGGAGGTCCATTTGTGAGAATGGATAGTCATGTCTATTCTGATTACGTGGTTCCACCAAGCTATGATTCGCTACTGGGAAAGGTTTGTCGCATTTTAGTTTTTTCTTGCAATATATGAGTTGCCTAGGCTTTATTTCTCCTCTCAGTTTCATGTCCTCTATGAAATATTTTGAGAATGCAGAAACTGGGTTAAGTGATTATTTTTGCTTGCATGCCTTTGATTTGGTTTGCTTTGTTATATGCTCATTGCTCAGTAACTCCTTCAATTTCATGCGAAATGCTTGTACTATCAACTGTGTGAGCATCTGTCTGTGTTGATGTTTTGTATGTATTTGTTGCTTTAAGGGTCTAATGAAAGTTATGAGCTGCTGGATTACTTCCATGCTTCAATGCTTTATCTCGACCTGGGACTGGCAAGGCAAAAAGTGAAAAAACAGTAGAATCAGGGTCCTCGATTTTGTATCTCATAAGCCGACGATAACAAGTGTTGAAAATGAATATTCATTTGATCTAGTTTAGGTTATTTAAGATCTAAGTTCTATTTGTTTTTGTAAGGAACTAAGAATTTGTATCTGGGAAATAGAAGTTAGAATCTGCTGTCATTTCTTAAATGAAGGGATTTGAAATTGAACATGCTTTGCGACTCCCGGTTCCCAGCATCTTTGGTGTTTGGGAAAAGTTCTCGTGCCTAGTTATTTCATGGTCGAAGCTCAAGTGCTCATAGCCATGTAATTTAGCATTTATGCTTCGTAATCTTATGAATAGAAATGGCATCATAAATATATTGTTGGGAGAGAGGGAGAGAGAGGGTTGTTTCGTTCCGCTCAGATTCTTTTATTTGGACTTCTGAAATAATTCTTGTTCGTTTCAAAAGTCTTCAATCCTCGTCTTTTTTCTTCATCCCAACTAGGATTTTAAACTGTCAATTCTTAAACATTTGTTGGCTACATATCCCTTGAACAGTCCTCGCCCAAATGTAGTGTAAACTTAGGTGAATGGCTGGGTTGGCAGCTGAAAGTGAGGCATCTTTTGACATTATTTTGAGTTTTTGTACCATAAGCTACATTAAGTGAAAACCTGCATGAATATACTACCGGCATATTTGTAGAGAATAATTTTCATGCTCCACTTTTAGCATCTCCCACTTCCCTACTGAGAGAGCAGACGAAAAAAAGGTGAGCGTGAGAGTTCTCTCATTTTAGATTAATCTGTTGAGATATTTACGTTGCTTCTTATTCATTTCGAACTATCTATGGGATGTCTAGGCTGGTTTAGGAACTTCATTTTTGGATGCTATTGTGTTGAAAATACTCCTGGCTGTCATAGTCGTGATTTTCTATATTAGTTCTTTCCTTTTACAGTAATGGAATTCTCCTAATTATTTTCAAATTTTATCTTCAGCTTATTGTATGGGCTCCAACCAGAGAGAGAGCAATAGAACGCATGAAAAGGGCTCTCAATGACACTGTAATTACTGGTAAGGGCGGGAGAATCTAACAACTATCATGCCCGGACATTTTGCTTCAATTGCCTTTTTGTTTTATTGGAATTTTTTCTTGATACGGTAAAGAAACTCTCTCCATTCGAGGGGAGCAAGGGGAGTTTTAGTCCATAACCTGTCTTTGCAGACTCAAGTGTCTTTTTCTTTGTGTGCATGAGAGAGAGAGAGAGAGAGAGAGAGAGAGAGAGAGAGAAAGAGAGATTTTGCCGGTCATATGTGATTTAGTCTCTTCAGGTTTTATGGTGAAGCTTAAACAAAACCTTTTGGCTTCGGCAGTTGCTACTGAACACTGGAAGTGAGACCATTTTTCCACCTGTTCTACGTTTTGATTATTTGTTTATGGCTTTTATTCTTTGATTTTTTTCTCCAACTACTTGTCAGTTAATGTTAATTCATCTTCTTTCGGCAGGAGTTCCGACAACAATCGAATACCATAAACTTATCCTTGAGGTTGAGGTAGGAAACTTTCTCCTCGCCTCCTATATTTGAAATTTCACGGGGACTTGCTTTTTCTAATTTTGTTTTGCTGCTGTGTTTTTCTTCTGCAGGACTTCAAAAATGGAAAAGTTGATACTGCTTTTATTCCAAAGCATGAGGAAGAGTTAGCTCCGGTATGGAGCTGAAATGCCCTTATCATCTCATACTCTAATTAAGACATCCAAACTCTCACTAATCCACGATGATCGGACTTGGCTGTCTTTAGGTTGAGTATGTGGTGGAGGAAATGAAAAAGAAGGGGGGAAAGTAACGGATCTGACGGTCTGGATTTAATCTCTCTTTTCTTGTTCTTCCACAAATCCCTCCCTAAATCCTTGACCGAAATACAGCCTTAAGCCGTGTTTGAATCTTAAAAATTTATGGAGAGAAAAGTAAAATGGATTTGTGAACCGAATTTTCTCTCTTTTTTCACTTTGCCTTCTGTTTTCCTTCTGCAAATCCCCCCAATACCATTGATTGCATAATGGAATCATGTATCTGTTTAGGAATTGGAAAATTTGCCAAGGAAAAGGAAAATAATGGAGAAACCAAATAAATAAATTAGCTTCTTCAGTTTTTTAATTTCTCCTCTTTTCCTTTAGCTGCTTCTTTATCTCCATAAACCCCGGCTCACAAATTTAAGATCCAGACACTTCCTTTGTTGCACGCTCGTTTATTCACGTGATCAGCTATGCATCACATAATCATAATCTGATATGAGATGAGCTAAAACCCTTTGTTAATTTGTGGCTGCAGCCCAAGCAGATGGTGAAGGTTGATGCCTGAATGGGTCTCTTCTTCCGCAATCGGAGTTGATTTTTCTTCGGCTGATTGTACCCTTACAATGGATTTGAGCATGAAGCTTGCCACTGTGGTCCTGTTGTTTTTTCACTTTCGCGTGATTGTTAGTACTAAAAGCTCAGAATAAAATCCTTTTTTTCTTTTTAGGTTGAATGAGGTTCAACGATAACAACTTCGGTTTTAGACAGTTGCCATTTTTGTTTTTGTTTTTGTTTTTAATTTTCCGGGATGATGATTTCATCTTAATGGTTATGGTTTGAGGATCAAACTATTTCAGCAATAAGCTTAATTAATGATCTCTGCAACTGGAATATATTTCTTCAAATCATGTTTGTGATTTCCTTGCTGTTTTCGTGATCTGTGAACGACTCCATCTGCAAATGGGGGAATTGGACTGCTAGAATATAATGGTCAGTTGTCTCTAAATATGCTACGGAGTTGTAGTCTCCACTGGCTTTCTAGGCCGATCGGAAGGAGCATGAAGCGTCTTTTTATAACAATTTGAACTATTAAAATTTGCGATAGCGAAGCATCTTTTTATAACATTCTGAACTACTCTATTAAAATTTTGCGATAGCGGAGGATTGTGAGCGGGAGGTGGGAGTGGATGGCTTTATCATTTTTACCCTTATCCTAAAGGAAAGAACCAAGTTGAACATCAACAGGGGTTAGTGGGAAAGTTAGTAGTGGGTTAAATAACCAAATAGGGCTTGATGTCTCTCCATAGACTCAAATCCCAGATCTTTTTCTTGATAGGTAAGTGGTACAACCAGATAGGCTATAAGCCGCATCATCTTTTTTTTTAGTTAAGGCTTATGATATCATAGATTCGACACTAAATTTTGATAATTACTGATTTTGTCCATAAATTTTATAGAATTATAAAAAAGCCCATAGACTTGTTGAAATTACAAAATTGCCCCTATGCTTAATTGAATGCAGGATCGCCCATATACTTCATTCATATCACCGTTGACCCCACCCCCACAAGTTGATAATTACGCTTTTACCCTCGAGTTTTCTAAATTATAGATTAATCCCCGTAGTTTCTATACTCCAATGGTGATGCAAAATGAATTGTAAAATACTCCAGAAAAGTTCTATACTTGGTTCCAAATCCATCCTTACCACCTCACCAACTCCAACTACACTTTATATGAAAATAAAGATCGGAAGCTATTCCAAATCCATCCTTACCACCTCACCAACTCCAACTACACTTTATCTGAAAATAAAGATCGGAAGCTACCTGAGTTTGCCGGAAAAATGGCTGGAATATGCAAACCTCGCCAGAGGTTGTAGTTGAATTTTTCTTTTAAAAAAGTGGATTATTATTATTTTTTATTGTTCTTAAAATTTTGAATTATTTTTTAAGTCCTCGTTTTACGGACCAGCGAAGCATTTTTGGACGGAGGTAGTAGTTGAATTGGGGTTTAGAAAGTAGGAGAAAATGAGGTGGATGGGAAGTTAGTTAATAATTAGAACTATTTGGTTCTAAAATAGAAGCAACCATTGGAGAGGAGGTGCCAAGATTTTGCACATAACCGCATTTAATCACTTTTTGGTGCCAAATTATGCAAATGACTATAGCCGTTTACCAACCATCATTGGACTTGCTCTAAGCGAAAAACCCAAATTGTTTCCTACTCTTTTATTTCCAAATATGCACATAAAAAAACTCTTTCCTTTCCAAATTTGCCCCTAAAACAACATGTAACTACTCAAGCGTCCATTCGTGTGCCACTCAACTTGAGGTTTCCAAGCGTGCATGTGTTGGTTAAAGACCAATATGAGAATCCTTCGCGAGATAGAGTAAAATGAGTGTAGTTCAAATGAAAATGCTAAGATGGAGGAACGGTAAAACTATGTGAGATAGAATTAGACAAGAGCTTTGCGAGATGGTAGGGTTAGCACTAACTAAAGATAAGATGGGAGAGAATAGATTAAGGTGTTTGCACATGTGTATGCGGTAGTTTGAGGGAGCTATGTGGTTATGATAGATGATAGCACTAAAGGGAGGGGATAGACCAAAATTGACTTTGGATAGGGTAGTTCAAAAACAAAAACACCTAGGAGTAGTTTTCTTGCATATCAAAGAACACGATCCCCTCGACATCAAAGAACAGGATCCCCTCGACAGAAGTCAATGAAGATAACGGATTTCCAGCTACGCAAGGCTTGATTTGGTTTATGAAAATTTTCTGAAGAGGTGTTTAGGACAAAAATGAATTTTGTTATTTTTCATTAAAAGATGTTCAAGTTCAAGTAGATGGATCTGCGATCAGCCTATATTGTAATTGAATAACTTTCCTCTTACGCTACATATGGTCAAAAAATAAAAAAAATTGCCCCAACCAACGGTATACGTACAATATTATTGACTACTCTGACGGTGTAATCCACTTTTGATTTCAATTAATAAATGAGAACCCAAAGTGCCTGACCTTTATCAAAACAAAAAATAAAAGTGGAAAAAGACCTTGGGTTCGATTCTCATTGTGGGGTTCCATTCTCCACCTCAAAGGTTGGAATATACTGTTAGGCTTCTTGCTTGTAAAAGAAAACCAGAGAATAAAATATTCAGACATTTCTTATTCCTTTTCTCTGATTTACTAGTACTTAAACCTGGTGTTAGTTGTTCAGTACTTTTCAACAGAAAATAATTCAGTATTTTTTTATATATTGGTGTTCATGAAACAGTGTCGGCATCGTCATCCATGACATTTGATATATATGAAAATTTGAAAATCGCATATATATCATCTCGCAAGAATCAGACATCATGGATGACGTCTGCCACTTTTAAAATATAATGACTCCATCGGCGCTAAGAATAATTGATTAGAACATAAATTTATGCCACATATTTAATATATGTGTCGTATGGTTGATTGCACAACAAGTCTAGATTCATCATTTTTCTTTTTTTCTTTTTTTTCAATTTCTCTTCCGGTAGTTTTAGAGTCATTTTTTGAGCATGACTTCAAAAGCATTAGAAATTAAAGAACAAGTAAACCTCATTCAAAGAAATGACAAGTAAGGCAAAACATTATTGTTCAATGTTTTAAGATTGAAATTCTTTTTTTTTTAAAGTGGCTTTTATTAGTTATTACTTGGTTCATGAGTAACTTTTGAGCTCTATTTTAAAAAAATTCACTTACTGAAATTGATTATAGGGACCTGTTCTGAAGTTGCTCAAAAAAATTAATTTCCGGAGAAGTCGAATTCATTGGTGGACAGGGCTGGCCCTGAGATTCTCGGGACCTAAATTGAACTAGTAAAACCGGGGCCCTACTTTCTTTTAACAAAATAAAAATAAACCTCAAAAGGAAAACAAAATCATATGCAGAATGAAAAGACAAACTGCTTGGGGGTGAGAATTGAACCTTGAACCTGTTGGATAGCTAGATTTAAACTTACCACTTGGCCGACTACCACCTTTGGGAATAATAGCGCTAATTAAATAGGAGTATATAATATTACATAACTATGTATACCTATTTGGGGGCCTTAATTTTGGGCCAAATTTCGGAGGCCTAAGTCCACTGCCTTATCGGACTTAGCTCAGGGCCGGCCCTGTTGGTGGGTGGTCAATAATAGAGAAGCTTGGTAAATTGTGTTGAAGGTGTTGTGTGAATTTAAGTACGATTAATTGGTAGTCTTCTACTATGACAAAAACCACTTCCCACCACTCTAGTAAACTGAAAAGACCTAATGCAACTATTACAATCAAGATGAAGAGAAAAGACCTAATGCCCACCAAGAATATGGTAATAAAGCAAAGGATACATTATGTCGGAGAAAGCAATGCAAAACCTAGATAAACCGTTGCAACAGTAGTTCCACTAGCAGCAAACTGATAACCAACCAAGTGATGAACACCCCAGGTTGAGAACACAGCGGGCAACGCTAACACATGCATACTATCTAGGTCATAGAACCTAAATAAATTGCAGAAACCAATAAGAAAAAAGCAGAAAGTATCGCAGCCGTGATTATTGAAATTACACCACTAAAAACACATAACTATTAAACAAGAAGCTCCGCCCACTCCCCACCACAAGCTACCACTGCCGAAAACCCAACAAACAATCGAATCAATCCGCCAAGCGCCGCACCAGAACCATCACCACAGGCGTCAAATCTGCAATACATCCCTCAAATCAAACCAATCGCTTCCCAAAACCTGGCGAAAATCCGGTTATGGATACATGTATTTCTCCTCCATCACTAACCATGGTAACTCGGAAAAGAAGAGACCATATGCTACAATCTTCTATTGTAATTAAGGTGTTCTAATTTGTTACTTCAAAGCTCTGAACCCTTCAATGTACGTGTCTCCTAAGTTTATATTTGGGCTTAGTTTGTTAGGCTTGAAGGGAAACCAAATCGAAAAGAGAGACAAAAAATCTGCTAGTTGATTTCTTGGCTTGATTTTGGCTGAAATTTGTCATCTTCCCTGTATTGCTCAGTAGAGCTATGACCAAATTGTTAGACACTGATTTTTTTTTTTTAACGGCAAAAGAGTGGGAAGGGGCGACCAGCGTAGCAACCCCCATGGATATGACTATTGGGATTCCCGACCCGTTGTGGAATGTCCGGTTGAGCCATAGCTATTGTCCAATAAGACAGGCGGTCACTACAGCACCACCTAGGCGACTAGTTGGCCAATGACCCTCCCTGCAAATCCACACAAATCCCAGCAATGACATGGGAGGGATTTGAACCTGGGAGGTTCATGTACAAGGAGGGAGGGAAATCTTATCCCACTCACTTTTGCCAACTAGGCTACCACCTCAGCGGTAATTGTTAGACACTGTTTTCTTTTCTTTTCTTTTCTCCCCTAATATGATTCACTTTCAAACCAATTAGCGGGGAAACAAAATGGAGCTGTATAATCTGACATCTTATCTTATATATCAAAAAGAAACAACAAACTTCGGGGGGGAAAAAAAAGAAGTAAAAGCAAAAGCAACAACAAACACCCATTTTTTTCTCCAGGGAATAGATAAGGCTTTAGGAAGATGAAGTGCTCATGTGAAGTGCTACCAAGGAAGCGTAGAAACCATCTTTAATGACAATAAGATTGTCGTGCGTTCCCTTTTCCACTATCACGCCATTCTTGACCACTGCGATCACATTCGCATTCTTGATTGTGGATAATCTATGTGCTACCACCACCGTGGTTCGGTTTACCACCACTCTGTCTAGTGCATCTTGAACCAATCTCTCCGATTCTGCATCTAGCGCACTTGTAGCCTCATCGAGGAGTAGTATTTTAGGACTTTTGATCATGGCACGCGCTATGGCCACCCGTTGCTTCTGCCCTCCTGACAACTGCACTCCTCGCTCTCCTACTATGGTGTCATACCCCTGCAATTTATTTGTTTCAAAAAAGAATTCTCAGTAGCAGTTCAAAAAAAAAAATCTCAGTACTTGATGAAAACGATTGATTTTGTCCTCTGTTAAAAGAAATACGCATGCCAATATATGTAAGATGATGAAAGTATACAGACATGTTGTAATCCGCTAATGAAGTTGTGGGAATTTGCCAACTCTGATGCAGCAAGAATTTCGGCCTCCGTTGCATTTCCTTCTTTTCCATATGCAATGTTAGCACGTATTGTTTCGTTAAACAGCACTGGCTCTTGGCTAACAAGACTCATTTGTTGTCTCAACCACTTCAACTGGAGCCTCCGAATTTCAACCCCATCAAGAGTAATTTGACCCGACTCAGGATCGTAAAATCTTTGCAGCAATGATATCACTGTTGATTTCCCGCTTCCACTTTCTCCAACTAGAGCTACCGTCTGAAAGTTAATGATTTCACAAAATCAAATTGGAGAGGAAGTTGTTTGGTGACAGATATACATTCCATTCTCAATTATCACCTTCAAAAAAATGCAGAAAACAAAAAGAGGAATCTACCTTGCCGGATTGAAACTTCAAATTAAGGTCCCGGAAAATCTGAACATCTGGCCTCGTTGGGTACTTGAAGCTTATGTGGTGGAGCTCAATCTCTCCCTTCACACTCTCTAGAGTCATCCCAGACTCGTCACCGGGGTCTATCTTCGACTTCCTATCAAGAATCGCGAATATGGAAGCCGTAGCATGCTTGGCTTTTGAAGAATCAGAGGCTCTGCCACTTGATTCAGAAATTGCCACAGCTGCCATGTTTAGAGCAAAGAAAACCTGCAAGGCCACAATTACAATAGTTAAGTAACACTAAAAAAATTATTGCTTGAATTTTTTCATTTGGATACTTACACGAAATACAGAGCTAAATTTTGCTTTCCCATCCTCAACTAGCTTCGCTGAGGCAAAGAAACAACAGGCATAGACCAAATATAGCAAGGCAAAAGATACCCCAAAACCTATCCCACTTATAATTCCTAGCCTTATGCCAGTTTTCATAGGGCCTTCACATTTCCTTTTGTATAGTTCCATCACTTTTTCTTCGGCGCAGAAAGAAGCAATTGTTCTTATGCTTCCAACAGCTTCATTTGCAACTTGGCTTGCATCCTCATACATTAACTGCAACAATTTATGTCTAGATTTTAAAAGGGGTATAGGAAAAGCAATAACATAATTAAAAAAAAAAAAACTATTAGCGGTACTCCTACATCTTATCTACTTTCATATTACGGTGATAATCTTTTTCTTTCAAGTCCAAAAATATCGCAGAATGTTGCAACCGTGAAAAATATGATTACAGTTAGAATACAAAATCTAACCTTTGCATCCGCACTGAACCCAGCCATGAATTTGAATTGAACGTAATTATTCAATCCTATGAGAGGTATCAAAGCGAGGACAATAAATGCCAGTTGCCAACATGCTGTGAAAGCAATTACCAATCCAGCAATTGCTGAAGAAGCTATTTGAACAAGCTCACCAAGTGCGTCTCCTATTAATGCCCGAATAGTAGCTGCATCTGTAGAGAGCCTAGCTCCGATCGCTCCACTTGAGTTCTCGGGCTCATCAAACCAGCTGACCTCCATGTGAACCGTTTTTTCAAAACACATTGATCGCACTCTTTTTATCAGCTTACAACCAGCCACAGAAAATAAGTATAACCGTGCTGGATATGCAAATAACGATACTATTGCAAGGACCATAAACATTAGGGCCCAAAATTTTGAATCTTTCTTCAGTTTATCAGGTATGAAAAACGTTTTAATTGCCTCTGCAAGCAGTAGACCAAAGATGGGAAATATTAAACCATTAATGACTGCAACAATAGCTCCTGCAATCAACACTGGAACCTCTGGCTTGTTGAGATGAGCAAGTCGGCGCAGTGAGACTTTTGGTGGATTTCCTAACGATTGGCTGTAGTTGGCTCCTACATTTGGCAATGTAGTATCAAGAACATCAAGTCCTGTAGGTAGACCAAATGAAACTCCGAGGTTGCGGCTACTATTTCCTAGCCCAGAAGATCCACTACTTGTAGAATGAAGGGATGACATTCGTTGACTTGGATGTCTACCCGATCCGATAATAGAATCTGATTTTCCTAGGTCCATTGCAACTGGTTCGGAATCTTTGTTCACTTCTTGCAATCTAATAAGCTGAGAGTATGCTCCTTTTGGGTCATCAAGTAGCTCTGAGTGTGAACCTGATCCATGAACACACAAGAAGCTAAATAGTATGAATATATTTTTCTATCACAACGAAGCTGAGTTCATATGTGTTTGTATATGTATGTATGCATGTATACACTAATATTGATTTATTTGCTCATTACCCGTAGCAAGGTTACTACTAAGATACCTTTTTCAACGATCTTTCCTTGGTGAATCACTGCAATCATGTCCGCATTCCTTATGGTGCTCAAGCGATGGGCAACAATAACAGTTGTTCTATGGACCATTATCCTGTCCAATGCCTCTTGAACAATCCTCTCCGACTCTGCATCGAGCGCACTTGTTGCTTCATCTAAGAGTAGAATACGTGGGTCTTTCAGAATTGCCCTGGCTATGGCAACCCTCTGCTTTTGTCCACCAGACAGTTTAGTTCCCTTCTCGCCAACTATGGTGTCCAACCCCTAAAATCCAAAATTGAGATATGGTAAAACAAACAATAAACAATCTAACCAACCATACTCGATCATGAAAACAAAACAAGTATTATACATTACAGTTAATCCACAACAACAATAACATAACCCATCTACTCCCCAATCATTGGGATTTGGGGGTATGGGCGGGGATGATTGGAGACGGACCTAACCTTTGGCAATATGCACATTACGGTTAATCCAAAAGGGGAAAAAAGTTAGAACCTCAGGTAGTATAGCAATGAATTTAGCAGCATTAGCTATCTCAGCTGCTGCTTTAATTTCTTCTAGGGTTGCCCCATCCTTCCCATATGCAATATTGTCCTTGATGCTGCATGTAAACAACACTGGCTCTTGGCTAACAAGACCTATTTTCTCCCTAATCCACTTCAGCTGGAAATCTTTGAGATTAATGCCATCTATGAGGATTTGACCGGATTGTGGATCATAAAATCTCTGTATCAGACTTATAACTGTTGACTTTCCGCTTCCACTCTGTCCGACCATAGCTGCTGTCATGCCACGTGGGATGAAAAGTGAGAATCCGTTGAATATTTGCTCATCTGGCCGGGCAGGATAACTAAAATCAACGTCCCTCAACTCTATATCACCACAAATATCATCTAATTTTTTGCCCTCGATGTCATATACGTCTATCTCGGGTTTCCTATTTATTGTCTCAAACATCTTGAATGCTGCAGCTTGACCCGCAGAAAATGCAGCCACGCAAGGAGATGCCTGCCCAAGAGACCTGAAACAACCATATAACACCAAAACTTATAAGCGAAATTGGAACATATTTCAGTTGTAGAGATGAACATTTTCACTTTAAGAGTCCAACAGACTTAACTTTCCTAGTATGCAGGCATAGTTTCATAAGCAAATTGGAAACAAGGTTTAGAACTGAAACTTACATGGAACCAGTTACCACAGCAATAAGTACATTAATCACATCACCTCCGGTGTATTTGTTATTCGCTATCATCTTTGCACCAAACCACATAGCCAAAGAATAAGTGCACAATGCAATGGAAAAGAATAGTCCAAGACCCAATCCAGCAGCTACGCCTTCTTGAATACCTGACTTGTAAGCATCCAGAAGAGATTTGTCGTATTTAGTTATAGCATGCCTCTCTCCGGTAAATGACGCGACCTACATACATGGTAAGCAGAAAGACAGTAAAGAGCAAAACAACAGAGAATTAATTAATTAAACAGAACGTCAAGTTTAGGCAAATCCAGAGTCATTGTATTTCTTTTTGCGTTCTGTTAAAAAAAGAACTTTTTGGATCTTTGACATACCGTTCTAATTGAGCCAATAGTCTGTTCAACCACAATGGCTGCTTTAGCATAAGCATTTTGGCTGGTGGATGACACTTTGGATACGGCGATGGAAGTGATTCCACCAGCGATTACAAGTACAGGAATAGAAGATAACAAGACAAGCGTAAGGAGCCACCCCTTGATGAATGCTACCACAAATCCTCCGAAAAATGTAATTAACAGTTGTATAAATTTCCCAACCTGCATTGAAACAAAATACTCAGATAGACAATTGTAAATGCAAGAAAATATGTCCTCTATTTTTTTTGACGTTGAACGCTGAATAAGTACCTTTTCACCCACAGCGCCTTGAATTGAAACAGTGTCACCTGACATCCGACTCACAACTTCTCCTGTATTCGTTTCTTTGTCAAAGAAAGCTATATCTTGTCTCATTATGGTTTTCAAATAAAGACTCCTTATTCTTGCAGCTTGTCTCTCTCCCGTTACCATCCAGCAAGACACCTCTAACAAACCGACAAAAAAAAAGACAGGATAAAATCATTGTCATTCACAGTACCATAGTTTTGAAGTATTTTTTCGCTCTAACAATTTCTTGTCCTTACACAAGATTGTGATTGTG
The DNA here is from genome assembly GCA_036023075.1 of Gaultheria prostrata. NCBI lineage: Eukaryota > Viridiplantae > Streptophyta > Magnoliopsida > Ericales > Ericaceae > Gaultheria > Gaultheria prostrata. The sequence continues at coordinate 17,521 of JAXBDA010000594.1, read as the reverse complement.
AGTATAGAATGGATGCACTTACGGAGGAATGATACCACCCCCGCTCCCAAAGCCAAATAGACAAATTTCAATGCTACCTAAGGCATAATCAAGGAAATAATCAGCGACAATAATATTCGCTCCAACATATCACAGCAAAAAGAACTAGGATATTTGCAGAACTGGTGAACTAGAATTTAAAAACTACAGTAAATATTGAAGAGTAGTCAGCAAGAAAAACTGCAATAGTATTTACATAGCTCTCCTATGAAGAAAAATCTAAGCAAGAATATGCAAATTGAAGGATGGATTTCTTTACCTTAGAAACTGTATGAACCACATCTTTGTTGTTCTGGTTTTGTCCAAAAGAATTGATTATTTCGCCAAAAATTACGGTCATAATTGGCATGCATATCCCATTTCCAACGGCACCTATTGTACCAACAATCATCAAGGCGACATCCACGGAGTCTGCAAATGAGAAGAGCTTGTAAAACGGAACTGTTTTGATACCGCTCTCCTCTTTTTTACTCTTTTGCTGTTCTGTGTCAAGTTGACCCTCACTTGTGGAGGAACTTGCTGTTGCTGTTGCTGTCGCCGCCGCCTCTATTTCAAGTGCAAGGCTTGTTGATGTCGTGGCCTCCTCTTGCATAGTTTGATCGTCACCATCTAAGCCGTTATTCTCTGCCATGATCACCAATAATTTTCAAACTAAACTAGTACTATTTCTATATACCCAATTCTCCTCCTCTTCCCAGCTGCTTGTTGATGTACCTTGATCACTTCTTTCTAAAGCACAAAAACATGAGGCTTGCCCATTAGAACGCCCACAAAGATATGTAGGAAAATTGGAACAGACAAAGAAAATATAGAAAGGAAATAAGAAATAACAGAGTACTAATAATGAGATGAGATGGACAGACAGACATTCCACGAACATAGGCGTACCTTGGCATTTGGTTTCATACCTCTGCTAACTGCTGAAGTACCTATCTCTCTCTCTCAATGTAGACTAGGTAGGTGGGTGGTTTGGTTTTTTATTTATAGGGACCAACATTTGTTGGATATACAATGGAAATGGAAACATCCTATCAAAGTCTAAGGACACGTAGTCCTTAGCGTACCGAGGGGCGGATGAGTTCATGTGACCATCATCCTAGCCATATTTCAATATTTCATTAGAATTATAGTAAATTTTTGCTCGAAAATTTTAAAATTGTAGTTAAATTCCACAAAGACCCCCTTATCTATGCTTGTTTCCCATAAACACCCCTTCACATTTAAAAATGCCCAAACAAACCCCCTCTTCTATGAATGTTACCGATTAGAACCCTTCTGTTAAATTACTGGTAAGTGATTTTGGATATCTAGGGCAAATGTGATGATTTGGACAAAAATACCCTTGTTGTTCATACAGTCTTACCCCTCCACCTTCTCTCCCTCCTCATCCCCATCCTCTCTCTTCTCCAAAACTCTTGAATTCCGATTTTATTCTCATCATCATCTTCCTCATTTTCATCTGATTCAGGTATTGGATAGAACCAAGTCATCGAACACATTAATTCCAATAACTCACCTTTTCGGCAGCTCAACCCACCCTATACCCATCGCCGGCGTTGAAACCTTTAAAACACCGGCACCAATAACCCTGCCGTCCAATCACCGGCGACGAAACTCTCGTACAATTAGCATTTTCAGAACACAAACATTTTCATCCACCACCCCCGAACTCAACCCAATAATTTGTTCTTTTTAATCCGCCAACCCCATAATTTGTTGACTGACCTAAATTACCTCAATAGAGCATCTTAATTAAATTGGACTACTACCGCCAAATTATTGAATCAAAACGAAGGCCAAAACTCCACAACAAATGCGCATATGAAATTACAACAAGAAAAAGCAAGGAGACTTCATTAAATGAAACAATTGCCCTTCGAAGTTAGGTTTGCTAAAAGTACGTTAAATGGTAGCAAGAGCTGATTCATCTTGGTCCTTCAAAGAACCACGTTACTGACCACCGTCACAATTGCAAATAGGAAAAACATAGACAAAGAAAACGATTATTAGGGTATAATGGACGTTGATCGGAGAATGCTCTCCGATTTCTTCGAAGGAAGAAGAAGAGAATTCGTCGTATTTCATTATCTGGAGAGAACCAGAAGATGCATCGATGTATTGGATTTGTCACCGTCGATTGGTGATCGTCCATGGCTGTGAGGTCGGTGTTGCGGCGGAAGAGGATTTGGGAGTGGTGGTAGGATTTGAGAGAGAAACAGAGGGAGGGAAGAGGAGGATACAGAAGAGAAGGCAACACAAAGAAAGGGTAGAATCGTCAATGTATTCATTCCGTTAACAGAGTAACCCATATTTCAAGTAGACGGGGTTTTGTCAGGGGGTGTTTGGGAGGGGTTTTTTGGGAGTCTCATTTTTAGCTTTTCATTTTTTATTTTTTGGTTTTTAGATTTATAGTCAGAATGTGTTTTGAATTTGAGAGGAGTGTTTGGGAGAAATGTACAGAATGTATTTTGTAACAGGAGTAGTGTGTAGGAGATATGTACAAAATGCGTTTTGTGGGTCCTTTTGTTAATAAAAATGATAAATTAAAAAGCTCCTACATACCTCTTTTACACTTCTCCTCTATAAAGTCTGAAATGGAAAATTCATTTTCTTAGAATTAATTTTAGCCAAAGTCTCTCAAACATCCAACACCCAAAAATGTGAAAATGAAAAATCGAAAAGGAGATCCCAAACACCCCCTTAGACTTGGAATTCTCGTAGAGAGTTTAAGTCATTATATTCCTGTAGTAATATCAACTGTGAGAACTTTGAAAGAGCACCACTACATACCCAGAAAAAATACACAGAATTGACCTAGAATTTAAAAATCAGTGGTCCAGATTCACTCCAGGTGATTCACTCCAGGTGAATCTGAGCCACTGATTTTCAATTTCTGGGTAAATTCTGTATATGTTTTCCGGGTACTTAGACATTCTGAGTTTGAAATCTTTCATTTGGTGGTGGTAGGATTTTGGGATCGAGTAAATGATGGAACCAGATCATCTGCCCCCCTCCTTTGCCCCCCATTTTCAACCGTCGATCTCAGTAACCAATGGTTCGGATTTCACTCAGCAATGGCCGGCGCAGATCAAGAATGCATACATGAAATCCGGACTGCTAGTTGCCGAGATCGATGGCTGAGAAATGGGGGCAGATGAGGGGGGCAGGGAAATGGGACAGAGGATCTTCAAGCTAGATGACGATGGAGAAACAATGAGAGGGAAGAGAGAGAGAGAGTGAAGGCAACACAAATGAAAGGTAGAATCGTCAATGACTCAATATATTCATTCCGTTAACCCTTCCGTTAACAAGAAGTTTTTTAATTCACTAAAAAAAAGAAAGCATACGGGGCTTTGTTAGCACAATTTTAAATGTTTGGGGTGTCTATAAAAAACAGACACAAATTAGAAGGTCTCCATAAAATTTAACCAAATTTATATAAATTCATCTGCCAAATATTATTTTTAAACAATCTAACACTTGGCCTGCCAAGAGTTTGGGAAAATAATGTTTTGGTCATTTAGGTCATCTCTAGTGCACTACCTAAAAAATGTTTGCTAAAGTATACATCTCAGCACATTTTGGGCCCTATTTTATGTGTTAAGAAATTATCTAGCTAGCTAAGGAGGAATGCAATTTAATGAACTACCTATATATGTTCATCATTATCTTCTAGCCCCCCCCCCCCCCATTAAAGTCTTTTCTCTCATTAAGTCATTCCCTATATTTAAGTAGTGACTTAGGGTACTTTAGGGAGTGAGGGGTGCAACGTAGGATTTTAGGGAGTCAATTCAGAGCATTTTTTGAGTTTTCCTTAGTTAACTAGGTAGGGCATTTTAGGGCATCTCTAGTGCACTACCTAAAAGAGTACCTCAAAGTGCCCTACTTGGCTAACTAAGAAAAACTCAAAAAATGCTCTCTAGTGCACAAAAATTAACTCCCTAAAATCCTATATGACACTCCTCACTCCTTAAAGTGCCCCAACTAACTACCTAAATTTGGGGATAGACTTAAGGAGAGAGAAAGAGGGGGGGGGGGGGGGGGGGAGAGAGAGAGAGAGAATGGGTGGAGAAGGTTTGTGGGACCAATGGTATTAAAGTGGATCTCATTCTAAAAGATAATGAACATATATAGGTAGTTCATTAAGTGCATTCTTCTTTAGCTAGGTAGCTAAGTTCTTAGCACATAAAATAGGGCTCCACATATGTTTAGATGTACACTTTAACAAATATTTTTTAGGTAGTGCACTAGAGATGCTCTTAGGTTACTCTTTTAGGTAGTGCACTAAAGATGCTCTTATTACAAGATTTTTTGTAATACTACTATTATAGTTTTTCAAAATGGATATAAATACACAACAAGAAAATGATATCTTAGTAAATTAATACCTTGATTAATGATACTATGTCTGATACTCTTTCTGGTATTGTTTTGACGCCCAAGGATCCAGTCAGGACTCCCTGACGGATCCTTAGGTCCGCACCTCCCACTTCCCGGCCAAATGGTCGGGATCTGATCCGTTAGATGTGTTTAAAACGTGTTTTTAAGGGTCCCCGCGAGAAATCATCAAAAAAAATACCGGGAAGGGCTTGATCCGAGCAGTTTTTCATAAAACACGTTTTAAACACATCTAAAGGATCGGATCCCGACCATTTGGCCGGGAAGTAGGAGGTGCAGACCTAAGATAGGTCTGGATCTTAGGTCTGGGAGTCCTGACCGGAACTGGACTCTTATTTTGACTACTTATAGTGGCAAACATTTTCTTCCTAAATTTTTACTTTGGTATTATTTACTTTTCATATTTTTTTATGTGGTTTTTCGTCACAATTTTTTGGATGAAACATTCGTCTTGACGAGGGGAATAAAAAAAGTATGAAAATGCAGCTCAAAGTCGAAAAAAGTTCAGATGTGACGACTATAAAGACAAAAAAGAAAACTGTTTCAAAAAAATTTCGTCTTTAATAAACTTACTCCCTCCGTCCCTTTTTAATTGTGTTACCTGGGAATTCCAACTATTTTTCTCTCACATCAATTTTTACATCTACTTTCAATTACTTACCCTTATTAATATAATAATATCCACTAACTTTTTAAAAAGGAATCTATTTTTAAGAGCAAAATAGAAAATGTATCTACTAACTTTTCAAAACACACACTTATTAAGGGACAACCCAAAATAGAAATGTGCACACTATAAAAGGGACGGATGGAGTATTTCTTTTTCTTTCAATCAATTCTATACTTTTTGGACTGATCTCGTTTGAATAAGATTAATCCAAAAAGTTTACGTGTATCAAACAAAATTTTAAGAAGGTGAAAATAATACACCTAACAAAATTTTAAGAAGACAATAATACTTCAAAAACAATAATTTAGGAAAATAGTTCATTGCCTTTCTCATGTTGGAAATAGAATTTTAGTACCTGCCTACCCAAAATTAAAAGGACGATGTACATAATCTTTTGTACAAAAATCGTACAAATCAGTTGATGCGAGACCATTCTGGCCCCATGGGCGACGGCACGTGGAGAGCTGTGGGGTCAGCTAACCCCATGGAAGAGAAAAATCCTACTATTACTATAGTGCATAGTATTTCATATAATCTGAGTTTGACCCCATTCAAAATGTATATATGCAGCAGTGCTACATACACAGAAAATATACTCAGAATGTCCTCAGAATTTGAAAATCACTGGCCCAGATTCACTTGGAGTAAATCTGGGTCATTGATTTACACTTTCGGGATCAATTCTAGGTATCCTTTCTGAATTCTTTAGAAGAAGGAATCTCCTCAGCGGTCATATGCAATTCACGAAGCTCAAAATTTCTTGTATTTTTGTGAGAAAAATAATCGATATCTGCCTTTTCCTTTTTTCTTGATTTTGTGAAAACGATAATCAATATATGTGCCTTTTTTTAAGGTACCTAATTGGTTCCCTAAAAACGAAGGATGTATTTATTAGTGCGACATATATTGCGTGTATACTATTGGAAGTTAAGTTTGTGAGCAACCCCATTAACAAAAAGTCTTGGAGTCACCACTGCTAGATCTCATAAGGATGATCAGATTTGTTTATATTTTTTAAAATAATATTTCCTGGTACACCATAAAAAATCACATCAATCGGATATCGATAAATACTTCATTGGTTTATCCAATTTTTTGTTCAGAATCAAAAACTAGATAAACCGATAAAACATTTACCATAATTTGATTAAGCTGATTTTTAAAAAAGTACCACTAAATATTAATTTAAAAACATAAACAACTCCGATTATCTACGTGGATTTATTTCTCTTTTTGGGTAGTGGTTTCAAACTGCCGGCCTGGTTGAACTCAAAGAGTTCAGATTCATTTTCCTAAAAAATCAAACCCCACGTACCCTACCCCACCACCACAACCATCATCTCTTTAATAAAAGTCAAACCTAAAAAAAAAAAAAAACCTTTTTAATTTTAAGTTGACTCAAGAAATGATGCTAACATATTGAATAGCAGTTGATCCAGGCCTGTCAATAGCCTCATTGTTGTGGATTCTGCTTTATTTTACTTCTTTTTTTCTTTCGCTCCGGGCGTTTGGCAATCAACTTCTCACACAATCTGGCTACAATTTGAGAAGGAAAATGATTTTTATACCCCCGAAATTGTTAACTGCATCAAGGGGATGCGAAAATTAATTTATAGTATTTGTGCATTCCCCAAACTATTAATTTTGGGGGGTGCAATAATCAATTTGGGGGTGCGGTTTGTAACTTGGGGGATGCGAAAATCATTTTCCTTTGAGAATTGCCATTTTTAGAGCTTTGGGATTATAAATTTACATTCTCACTAAAATGCCCCCAACAATTTTTTTTTCAAATTCCGTCCTTGCTAAAGTTTATAGGCGGCACTATGGTTTATTCATTTCGGTTTGTGAGAAATTATGTTGGTAAATTTCGTTAGTAGGTACATTTATGTGGGTAATTTCATTAATTGATAAATTACAAGTAATATCTCCTAAGTAAAAAAAACAATAGAAAAAGAAAACGTACTGAGGTCAAGGACCGCTAAGAAAATTAAAATCAAACTATGTTTCCAAAAATATTATTAAAAGGGTACTTCATACAAAAAGAATAAAACCATAATCATATCTTAGTGGAGTAATGAATACAATCAAGGGCAACATAGTCAAATAACCACTCATAATTTATTTTTCACATTATACTCTCGAACAATACTCTGTTGCAAATTTTTTTCTGCACATATTTTCCAAGTTCTTGCCGTACACCATGTGCAGTGTGGTGTGTGGCATCCGGCTTCCATTGTAGAAATGCACGGCTCGGATTTAATCAGAGCCACATGCAAATCCAAACTATCCATTGCTTAGATTAAATCCAAGCCGTGCATTTTTGCTATGGAAGGCTGGATCCCGCACCAAATGGTGTTGTGCACAACAGGGACTTTTGATCCATATTTTCTCAACACTACACCAGATTCACAATTTAATCCGATCATAATCTAAAACTCAGAATTCACAATTCTAAACTGGAGAAAAAAAAAAAAGCTCTTTATTTCGGGCATGCCCAATCCCGACCCGAAAATTACGACACGGCCCCAAAACCGACTGGGTACTTCATGAGTTCTCCCGTTCATGCCCCGGTCGAAGGTCGGGTTACCCGCCCTGGGAAAAAAAATGGGGAAAACAATATTCAAAAATTAAAAGCAAAATAGAATAAAATAGTTATATATATGGTGGTATATTAATATAATGATGAAAATATAAACACAAAAATTAAATATACGGCAAAAAAAAAATGGTTGTAAAAGTATAATTTTGAGTTAATGAAATAATTATCCTTTTTTGATGCACCACGTCAAATCAGTAAAGAACAAAAAAAATAGACAAGAGAAGCAAACGTTCAAGATGCAAAAGGATCAAAAAGCTGACTTTTAATACATCCCAAACACAGAGGAAGCTATTGCTGTGTGATGAGATTGTCTGTATAATCTGGATCATTGATTATCGACGGACGGCTATAATAAGAAACAACAAACGTCGGGGAGAAAAAAAGGAAAGAAGTAAAGGCAAAAACAAAAACTCATTTTTTTTTTCCAAGGAAATAGAGGAGCCATTAGGATGATGAAGTGTTCATGTGAATTGCTACCAAGGAAGAGTAGAAACCATCTTTAATCATAATAAGATTGTCGTGCCTTCCCTTCTCCACTATCACACCATTCTTGACCACCGCAATCACATCCGCATTCTTGATTGTGGATAATCGATGTGCCACCACCACCGTGGTTCGATTTACCATCACTCTGTCTAGTGCATCTTGAACCACTCTCTCCGATTCTGCATCTAGCGCACTCGTAGCCTCATCTAGTAGTAGTATTTTCGGATTTCTGACCATGGCACGCGCTATGGCTACCCGTTGCTTCTGTCCTCCTGACAACTGCACTCCTCGCTCTCCTACTATGGTGTCATACCCCTGCAATTTATTTGTTTCAAAAAGAAATCCCGAGTACTTGATGAAAAAAATTTATTTTGTCCTCTGTTAAAAGAAATACGCATGCCAATATATATGTAAGAGGATGAAAGTATTCTGACATGTTGTAATCCGCTAATGAAGTTGTGGGAATTTGCCAACTCTGATGCAGCTATAATTTCGGCCTCCGTTGCATTTCCTTTTTTTCCATATGCAATGTTAGCACGTATTGTTTCGTTAAATAGGATTGGCTCTTGGCTAACCAGGCCCATTTGTTGTCTCAACCACTTCAACTGGAGCCTCTGAATTACAACCCCATCAAGAGTGATTTGACCCGACTCAGGATCGTAAAATCTTTGCAGTAATGCTATCACTGTTGATTTCCCGCTTCCACTTTCTCCAACTAGAGCTACCGTCTGAAAGTTGATGATATTCACAAGATCAAAATTGGAGCGTAAATTTTAGTGACAGATATACATTCCATTCTCAATTACCATCACAAAAAAATGCAGAAACCAAAAAGAGGATTCTACCTTGCCGGATTGAAACTTCAGATTAAGGTTCTGGAAAATCTGAACATCTGGCCTCGTTGGGTACTTGAAGCTTATGTGGTGGAGCTCAATCTCTCCCTTCACACTCTCTAAAGTCATCCCAGACTCGTCACCGGGGTCTATCTTAGACTTTCTATCAAGAATCGCGAATATGGAAGCCGTAGCATGCTTGGCTTTCGTAGAATCAGAAGCTAAGCCACTTGATTCAGTAATTGCCACGGCTGCCATGTTTAGAGCAAAGAAAACCTGCAGGGCCACAATTACAATAGTTAAGTAATACTAAATAAATTATTGCTTGAATTTTTACATTTGGATTCTTACACGAAATACAGTGCTAAATTTTGCTTCCCCGTCCTCAACTAGCTTTGCTCCGGCATAGAAAGAACAGGCATAGACCAAAAATAGCAAGGCAAAAGATACCCCAAAACCTATCCCACTTAAAACTCCTAGCCTTATGCCAGTTTTCATAGGGCCTTCACATTTCCTTTTGTATAGTTCCATCACTTTTTCTTCGGCACAGAAAGAAGCAATTGTTCTCATGCTTCCAACAGCTTCATTTGCAACTTGGCTTGCGTCCTCATACATTAACTGCAACAATTTATGTTTAGATTTTAAAAGAGGTATAGGAAAAAGCAACAACATAAAGAATAAAAAATAAAAAACCTTTTAGCGGTACTCCTAAATCTTATCTACTCACATATTACGGTGCTAATCTTTTTCTTTCAAGTCCAAAAATATCGCAGAATGTTGCAACAATAGAAAATATGATAATAGATGGAATACAAAATCTGACCTTTGCATCCGCACTGAACCCAGCCATGAACTTGAATTGAAAGTAATTAATCAATCCTATGAGAGGTAAAAAGGCAAGGACAATAAATGCTAGTTGCCAACATGCTGTGAAAGCAATGATCAATCCGGCAATTGCTGAAGAAGAGATTTGAACAAGCTGACCAAGTGCATCTCCAATTAAAGCCCGAATAGTAGCTGCATCTGTAGAGAGCCTAGCTCCGATTGCTCCACTTGAGTTCTCGGGCTCATCAAACCAGCTGACCTCCATGTGAACCACTTTTTCAAAACACATTGATCGCACTCTTTCTATCAGCTTACAACCAGCCACAGAAAATAAGTATGTACGTGTTGGATATGCAAATAATGATGCTATTCCAAGGATCATAAACATTAGGGCCCAAAAATTTGAATCTTTCTTTAGTTTATCGGGTACGAAAAACGTTTTAATTGCCTCTGAAAGCAGTAGACCAAAGATGGGAAGTATTGCACCATTAATGACTGCAACAATAGCTCCTACAATCAATACTGGAACCTCTGGCTTGTTGAGATGAGCAAGTCGGTGCAGTGAGACTTTTGGAGGATTTCCTAACGACTGGATGTAGTTGTCTCCTACTTTTGGCAACATAGTATCAGGAAGTTCAAGTCCTGTAGGTAGACGAAATGAAACTCTGAGGTTGTGGCTGCTATTTCCTAGCCCAGAAGATCCATGACTTGTAGAATGAAGGGACAACATTCGTTGACTTGTATGTCTACCCGATTCGATAAGAGAATCTGATTTTCCTAGGTCCATTGCAACTGGTTCGGAATCTTTGTTCACTTCTTGCAATCTAATAAGCTGAGAGTATGCGCCTTTTGGGTCATCAAGTAGCTCTGAGTGTGAACCTGATCCATGAACACATAAGACGCTAAGTATGAATATTTTTCTATCACAACGAAGCTGTGTTCATATGCTTATGGATATGTATGTATGCATGTATACACTAATATTGTTTTATTTGCTCATTAGCCAGTTACCTAAGTGGCAAGGTTGTTACTAAGATACCTTTTTCAACAATCTTTCCTTGGTGAATCACTGCAATCATATCGGCATTCCTTACAGTGCTCAAGCGATGGGCAACAATAACAGTTGTTCTTTGGACCATTATCCTGTCCAATGCCTCTTGAACAATCCTCTCTGACTCTGCATCGAGCGCACTTGTTGCTTCATCTAATAGTAGAATACGTGGGTCCTTCAGAATTGCCCTGGCTATGGCAACTCTCTGCTTTTGTCCACCCGAAAGCTTAGTTCCCTTCTCGCCAACTATGGTGTCCAACCCCTAAATCCAAAATTGAGATATGGTAAAACAAAAAATCTGACCACCCATAGTCGATCATGAAAACAAGATAAGAACCATACATTACAGTTAATCCAAAAGGGGAAAAAAGTTAGAACCTCAGGTAGTATAGCAATGAATTTAGCAGCATTAGCTATCTCAGCTGCTGCTTTAATTTCTTCTAGGGATGCCCCATCCTTCCCATATGCAATATTGTCCTTGATGCTGCATGTAAATAACACTGGCTCTTGGCTAACAAGACCTATTTTCTCCCTAATCCACTTCAGCTGGAAATCTTTGAGATTAATGCCATCTATGAGGACTTGACCGGATTGTGGATCATAAAATCTCTGTATCAGACTGATAACTGTTGACTTTCCGCTTCCACTCTGTCCGAACATAGCTGCTGTCATGCCAGATGGGATGAAAAGTGAGAATCCGTTGAATATTTGCTCATCGGGCCGGGCAGGATAACTGAAATCAACGTCCCTCAACTCTATATCACCACAAATATCATCTAATTTTTTGCCTTCGATGTCGTATACGTCTATCTCAGGTTTCCTATTTATTGTCTCAAACATCTTGAATGCTGCAGCTTGACCCGCAGAAAATGCAGCCATGCATGGAGATGCCTGCCCAAGAGACCTGAAACCACCATATAACACGCGAAATTGGAACATATTTCAGTTGTAGAGATGAACAATTTCACTTTAAGGGTCCAACAGACTTGACTTTTCTAGTACGCAGACATAGTTTCGTAAGCATATTGGAAACAAGGTTTAGAACTGAAACTTACAAGGAGCCAGTTACCACAGCAACAATTACATTAATCACATCACCTCCGGTATATTTGTTATTCGCTATCATCTTTGCACCAAACCATATAGCTAAAGAATAAGTGCACATTGCGACGCAAAAGAATACTCCAACACCCAATCCAGCAGCTATGCCTTCTTTAATACCTGACTTGTAAGCATCCCTAAGAGATTTGTCGTATTTAGTTATAGCATGCTTCTCTCCGGTAAATGACGCAACCTACATACATAGCAAGCAGAAAGACAGTAAAGAGCAAAACAATAGAGATTTAATTTATTAAACACAACTCCAAGTTTAGGAAAATCCAGAGTCGTTGCATTTCTTTTCGTTCTGTTAAAAAAAGAAGAAGAAAAACTTCTTTTTGGATCTTTGACATACTGTTCTAATTGAGCCAATAGTCTGTTCAACCACAATGGCTGCTTTAGCATAAGCATTTTGGCTGGTGGATGACACTCTGGATATGACGATGGAAGTGGTTCCACCAGCGATTACAAGTACAAGAATAGAAGTTAACAAGACAAGCGTAAGGAGCCACCCCTTGATGAATGCTACCACAAATCCTCCCAAAAATGTAAATAACACTTGTATAAATTTCCCAACCTGCATTGAAACAAAATACTCAGATAGACAATTGTAAATGCAAGAAAAGATGTCCTTTGTTTTTTTCGAAGTTGAACGGGGAATAAGTACCTTTTCACCCATAGCTGCTTGAATCAAAACAGTGTCACCTGACATCCGACTCACAACTTCTCCTGTATTCGCTTCTTTGTCAAAGAAAGCTATATCTTGTCTCATTATGGTCTTCAAATAAAGAGTCCTTATTTTTGCAGCTTGTCTCTCTCCTGTTACCATCCAGCAAGACACCTCTAACAAACCGACGAAAAAAAGAGAGGACAAAAATCAATTGTTATTCACAGTAGTATAGTTTTGAGGTATTTTTTCGTTCTGACAATTTCTTGTCTGTATAAGCGATTGTGGTGGTGAGTATAGATTGGATGCACTTACGGAGGAATGCTACCACCCCCGCTCCCGTAGCCAAATAGACAAATTTCAATGCTATCTAAGACATAATCAAGGAAATAATCAGCAACAATAATATTTCGCTCCCACATATCACAGCAAAAAGAACTAGGATATTTGCAGAACTAATGAACTAGAATTTTATTGAATTCACCAAAACTATAGTAACCTTCGAAGAGTTGTCAGCACAAGAAAAATTGTAATAGTGTTTACATAGCTCTCCTATGAAGAAAAATCTAAGCAAGAATGTCAAATTGAATGATGCATTTCTTTACCTTAGAAACTGCGTGAACCACATCTTTGTTGTTCTGGTTTTGTCCAAAAGAATTGATTATTTCGCCAAAAAGTACGGTCATAATAGGCATGCATATCCCATTACCAACAGCACCTATTGTACCAAAAATCATCAAGGCCACATCTACGGAGTCTGCAAATGAGAAGAGCTTGTAAAATGGAATTGTTTTGATACTGCTCTCCTCTTTTTTACTCTTCTGCTGTTCTGTGTCAAGTTGACCTACATTTGTGGAGGAACTTGCTGTTGCTGTCGCCGCCACCTCTGTTTCAAGGGCAAGGCTTGTCGATGTCGTGGCCTCCTCTTGTATAGTTTGATTGTCACCATCGAAGCCGTTATTCTCTGCCATGATCACCAATAACTTTCAAGCTAGACTAGAACTATTTCTCTATATCCAATTCTCCTCCTCTTCCCAGCTGGTTGTTGATGTACCTTGTGCAGGATCTCCCAAAACTATATTATAGGAACCTATAAGCTGAAAAAATATTGTCCAACCGGTGGGCTGCTATCAGTAACTACTATGACAGCATATGCATGTTAGGTGCATTTGGTTAAGGAAAATGCTACAATAACTCCCTTATGGTGTCCCCCAATCGTAATTCGTAACATGTTACGCCTTCTAAAGGTTAATGTTACGCCATTGAGAGGTTAATATTATAGGGGGGCACGGTGTTCCTAGACAGGGGATATAGCAGCTACCGAATAACCTTGTGGCTACCGATAAAAATAAAGAGACATGTATAAAACTAGTCCCAACAATCTATGTTTCTTTCTCAGTTTCTTCTTCTTGTTGTTCTTGTTCTTTTTCAATCTCAAAAGGGGAAAAACCGAAGAACGAAAATGCAGTAAAAAGTGATCCAGAAGTATTCTTATCGCTCTATACCATAATATGTAATATAAAAAGCACAGCATCAACATTCGAGAACATGTCTCCTCATTAAAGCACAAAAAAATGAAGATTACCCATAAGAATGCCCACAATGATATGTAGGAAAATTGAACAGACCAAGAAAATATGGAAAGGAAAGAAGACAGAATGGAGTACTCATAATGAGATGAGATGAAACAGACAGATATCCCACGAACATAGACGTACCTTGCCATTTGGTTTCACAACTCAGCTAACTGCTGAACAGCTGAAGTACCTCTCTCTCTCAAAGTAGACTAGGTGGTGGTTTGGTTTTTTATTTATATGGGCCACCATTTGTTGGGTATACTACAATGGAAATGGAAATGGAAACATCATGTCAAAATCAAGGACACATACTGAGGGGCAGATGAGTTCAGGTGACCATCATCCTAGCCACATTTTTCAATAGAATTATAGTACAGTAATTTTTTTCTCGAAAATTTTAAAATTGTAGGTCAAACTTCATGAAGACCCCCTCATCTATGCTTGTTTCCCACAAACACCCCCTAACATTTAAAAACGCCCAAACGGACCCCCTCATCTGTCAACGTTACCGATTGGAACGCTTCTGTTAAATTACTGGTGAGTAATTTTGGATATCTGGGGCAAATGTTGTGATTTTCTTTTACCTTCAACACATCCAAACCTGGAAAAAAAAAACCAAAAAGGAAAGAAGAAGAAACGCATAAAAGTACAAGAACTCAACCTAATAATTTGTATTTTTTTTTATCCGCCAACCCAATAATTTGTTAACCGACGTAACAGGGTCGGCTCATGGCATAAGTCAACGAAGCCACCACTTCGGGCCCCCAAAAAATATACTAAAAAATGAGGGTTCCCAAATATGTAGGCCTCCTATATAATGCATACTTAATTAATACATTTGCAGCTAAAATTGCGAGAAGACTAATGTTCAAATGATCCATTTAGGAGTACTGTAATGGTTATATATATTATTGGATGACATATGTTTAAATTTGTGTAATAATAAATATTAAGTAATGGTTTTGTATGAAGGCTGTGTTGAAAATTTTTATTATGCAAAATATATGGATGGCCTCATCTAATGAGTCTGTTTTAGGCCTCCAAAAGTAATGAACCAGCACTGCGATCTAAAATAGCTCAATACAGCATGCATCTTAATTAAGTAGGACTACTACACTCAAATTATTGAGTCAAAATGAAAGCCAAAACTGCACAACCAAATTTGCATATGCAATTGCACCAAGAAAAAGTAAGGAGACTTCATTAAAAGAAACAATTACCCTTCAAAGTTAGGTTTGCTCTTACCACCATTTAAGGCTGAATTTTATAGGATTTCTCATAAAAATCAACGTGCTATAATGAAAAATCTCATAAAATCACCCAGTTAATTTTATGGGATTTCCAATAAAATCTTATGGGAAACCCACCCTTAAATGGCTGTAAGAGCGATTCATCATTGTCCTTCAAAGAACCACGTTACTGACCACCTTCACAATAGCAAATGACAAAAACTAGACAAAGAATGCTCTCCGTTTTCTTCGAAGATAGAAGAAGAGAATTAGTGGTTGGGTAGGGTAGTGTTGGGCTTGACTGGGATCGATTTTGAGAGAGAGAGGGAGGGAGGGAAGAGAAAGAGGATACAGAAGAGAAGTCGACACAAAGAAAGGGTAGAATCGTCAATGTATTCATTCCGTTAACAGAGTCACACATAATTTTCATTTCAAGTAGACGGGATTCTGCCGAACTTGGGATTCTCGTAGTGAGTCTAGTCATCCGTGCATTCCCGTAGTGAGTCTAGTTATCCGTGCATTCCCATAGTGGCCTAAATTGTGGGACATCTGAAATCTTTATTTGGGATCAGAACCTTTTTTTCAGAAATGTTGAGCACATTAGGGGTACAAGAAATTATGATCATCAGAGATTGGTAAACACACAATTGAAACATATGTCTTCAAATGTATTCTCCAAATGATATTAGTCCTCCGTATAAATGGTATCTGAACATAGGACTACCAATATCCAATTAATTTGATTTTTTACATGAATAATCTATTCAAATATTCCCGCAAATTGTATAACTCCGATTCCAAATACAGATTATATAGGGTCCACAATTTAGGTCACTACTGGAATTATAGAGTATTTTTCAATGTTCGGGAGGTGTCCATAGAAAACAAGTATACATGAGGGAGTTTTCGTAAAATTTAACTAAAATTATATAAGTTGGTCTGTCCAACGTTGTTTTGGAACAATCTAACATCTGACCTACCAACATTGTTTTTTATTTGACTATTTATATAGTGGCAAACTTTTTCTTCCTAAATTTTTGCTCGGTGTTATTTACTTTTTGTAATCTTTTTTTAGTATTTCATCATAATTTTCTGGATGAAATATTTGTTTCGATGAAAGGTATAAAAAAAGTATGAAAATATGGATCGGAGTTCAAAAAAGTTCAGATTAAATGCCTATCAAGTCAAAAATTTAAAAAAAGAAAAGAAAAGGAAAAAAACTATTTCAAACATTTTTCGTCTTTAATTCACGTAAACATTTTGGATTAATCATTATATGAACGAGAGCAGTCCAAAAAGTACAGAAAGGAAAATAATTACTATCAAAACAAGAATTTAGAAGCAAGTGGTGGCTAGCTCATGCGGTAGAGCTCTTAAACGCCCCACACAGCATCCCAGGATTGAGTCACACCCCCTCCCCATGTAATAGATTAGGAATGACGAATGACAAAAAAATAAAATAAACAATAATGTAGAAAGAACAGGTAATCGGCTTTCTTATGTTGGAAATATATAGAATTTTAGCATTTGCCTACCCAAAATTAAAAGGACGGTGTATAGAATTTTTTACAGAAATCGTACAAATCAAATTGATTTTGAGTTCCACACGAATGATCATCAACTTTTGTATATTATTGGTTTATCTTGACGAGAGGAATAAAAAAGTTAAAAATTATAATCCAAGCTCAAATTTTTTTTATTAGAAAAAAAATAAATAAAAAGACAGAATTTTTAGCGTACTTTAAGTTGAGAATTTCAATCATAATTTTCTGATTTTTTGATTCCTTTCATCAAGATAAACCAATAATACACATAAATTTAACACCAAACTAACTAGTAAGATATTCCGTTCAAAACAAAAACTAACTAAGAGCAAGCCCAACAAACTCCCTAAATTGGCTCTCATCCATATTTTAGGGAGTCAAACCCCAATATTAGGCTCCAACAAACTCCCTAAACCCCTCCCTAAAATACAAAAATGAATAGTGTCTCCCTAAAAACCCCCCCATTTAGGGAGGCACTATTCACTCCCTACCCATTTTTTTATTC
>JAXBDA010000593.1:0-78283 GCA_036023075.1 Gaultheria prostrata | reverse complement strand
GGGGGGTTAATGGGTATTTTGGCTAAATAATTGAGGTTTTTTTTTTTTTTTGTCCTACTTTAAAAAAAATGTCATTTTTTTAGTTTTCCGTCGATTTTTTAGATTATTGATTTGTCTAGACAAGAGGAATCTAAAACGTAAAAAACTATGATAATTTTTAAAAAAAATTCACTAAAAACAAAAATAATCCAACATAAACCCACTTTTTGGATTATCTTTGTCTTTATTCACAATTTTTTTTTTTACTTTTAAATTCTTCTCGTCAAAATGAACCATTAATCTACCAAAAATCGATAGAAAACAAAAATTGCAAAAAAAATTTGAATAAAGATAAAACAATAGGTTTTCTTGGGGCATTTATGGTGTATGTCAATAAAACTCAAAAGTACAACATTGGATAATTAAAAAATTATTCATCTTAAGTCTAGTTACTTTAGCCACATGCGTTGTCTCAAAAATAACTTGATTTCAGGCTTTACAGCCGGTAATTAGGAGGAAATGTGTGTTGATTATTGAGATTGGGAACACCTATGCCTATGGAATGGCTTGATTCAAGTACTACTAAACTAATTGGTACTTTAATTACTACTTTAATTACCTTAGAAACGTATTCTACCAACTAATAATGGAATTTATTTAGTTCCAAGAGTTAAGTTTGGTTGGTTCGTGGATTTGCTCTCCACACAATTGACCAGAGTTCAATTATTGAGGTCCTGCTGTAAAAAGGTATAAATTCAAGTGAATTTTTTAATTCCGGCGTGGATGATCTGTCTTTAACCAAAAATGGAATTTAATTAGTCTAAAGAGTTAGTTTGATTGGTTCGTGGATTTACTCTCCACCCAATTGACCAGGGTTCGATTATTGAGGTCATGCAGTAAAAAAGAATAAATTCTAGTGAATTTTTTAATTCCGGAGTGGATGACCTGTCTTTAACCAAAAATGGAATTTAATTAGTCTAAAGAGTTAGTCTGGTTGGTTCGTGGATTTGTTCTCCACACAATTGACCAGGGTTCGATTATTGAGGTCATGCTGTAAAAAAGAATAAATTCTAGTGAATTTTTTAATTCCGGTGCGGATGATATGCCTTTAACCAAATCGAAAAAAAGATTAATCCGAGTGCGTGTAAGTTTGCCTAGACCTCTTATGGGAATAAATTGGAATTTAAGAGGAAAATTTTATAGTACCAAATGGGTACTGCGAGGCCGAGCCTATGTGGTACCCAAACGTTACATCCACACGGCCACGTCGTTCAAAAGTGTATTGGACAGCCCATATTGAAATCTTCTCTCTCCCTTTTATCTCTTGTGTTTCTCTCTCCATAATCGCGACTGTCCAAAATCAAAATGGAAAGTGATTTCCAATTCTGGGAGAGGTCGGTGGTGAGAGGATAACAGGACAAAGGGACAGAACGTGGTTGGTGCTTTCCCTCCTTTGTTTACACTGTACCCAAAGCCCATACAACCAACCTTCTTCGTAATACCCTACGAAATGGGACCCACAATACCTATCAAATTCTCTGGCTTATTCCTCCCTATGACCGAAGGGATATGCTTGTTTATTTACGTGGTTCCCTTCCCACATATATGCATATGAGTTTGGATTCTATCCGGTCTAAGTTATGAATTGAACGGAACAATATATTTTTTTAAACCATAAATTGAGATAATTAACAATTTGGATTTGTTCAAAAACTCTGATCAAACCATAAATTGCAATAAGTGGTTGGTACAGATTTAGATTGTTCAAAAACTCTTATCAATTCATAAATTGCGATAAATGGTTGGTACAGATTTAGATTGTCCCGTTCAATTCAAATTGAAGACCGGAGATAACCAATTCCTGTGCATTATGCTTAAACATATGGCATATATATATATATATATATATATATATATATATATAATCATATAATCCACAAATGAATTCAATTTTATGTTAAAAGATTTTTTTTGAACTGCTTTATGGAAAATGATTGAGACCCCTTTTTTTGTCCTTAAAATAAAATTATGAACTTATATATAGACATTCTTCTTTGCACGCAATATAAAAGGGTCAATCTTGTAATTTTACGGAAAAAAAAAACTTTAAAAGTTCATTGGAATAGAATCAATTTAAAGATACAGTCTTGCTATACATACACATGTCCGCGTACGCAAAATGCATGAACTCATTTTAACCCTTCATTTCAACAAATTAACGGTCCAAATATGTTAATAATCTTTGACCGGTAAGAGTTAAGTCAAAGAATAAATGTCAATCCAGACCGTCGAATTTTTTTTGGAAAGGTTAAAATGCACCATTCATGCAATATGCGTAGGCGGGTGTGCCTATGCACATCATTTTTGTTAAAAGATAATAGCAAGGTCTCTATTCATTCAAAATGAGAATGCACACTCTCAAGTCAACACTGGTGGTCCTACTCTTTGGGCCTCTCATAATTGCTCATCTACAAAATTGTTGACTGTATTTTTTACCATAATTACGAGACATTGCTAGTCATACGCATGATTATAAAATTTTACTTAGTTTGACAATGTATACTCAAAGTTACACTACTTGCTTTTTATTCATAACACTGTCGAGAATTCGATTGATTTAAATTTTTTTCATGAATGATCTCGTAAAGGGTCATCTGATGTCTGCAATTTGGTTTTTGAGATGGGCTCGGTGGTAAATTCACAGTTGTTAAATGAGTGATTTGTTCTTACGGAATTCAAACAAGTAGGGGCGGCCCTGCACACTTTCCAATTATTCCATTATTTCTATAATATTTTAGATTTTGTTTATAAAAATTACTGTAAAGAAAGATCCCCTCAAAATATTGATTTTCATTATATAAGAACGATATTTTTGTTGCTACCTAACGAATACATGTGGTTTGACTCCCGCATTAAAAATCTTGCGTCCGCCAGTGTAAACAAGCCACTACTAATAAATATCTTTATTTAAGTTATAGAAAATATACATTTGTAATACAAACTTGTCGGCCACTAATAATATCGCAATTAACAAATTGTTCTAAGGTCCATTATAGGTTTTCTTAACATGTCTAGTCCACCTCATATTTCCATAATACCTTTAATCCACTTTTTTGCATTTCCTAAGGTACAAGGTCCATTCTCCCTTTTTAATAGACAAATATACCCCACATTAATTTAATACATAATACACCTCTGCCGGAAGTTCGGCGCCCGGCGCCGGAAAATTGGACTTAGCTGGAAAAGTCGCCGGCGCAGATAACCATATCTGGACTCAAAAGATGTGGTTATCTAGACTCACAAGATGTGGTCATTTGTATTATATATTTTTTTCTAAAGCCTACTTGGGATCAGATGTGGTTATCTATACTCATAAGAGGTGGTTATCTGGACTCATAAAATATGGTTATCTGGATTATTATTATTTTTTAAAAAGCTTAATTGGGATTAAATCCTCATCTACCAAACACTATATTTGGCTATTTGCCTGCAATTCTAAATCCTCATCCTCACGAGAAGTTCACATACAACATAAAGGAATCACGTAGCTTTCTCTTTTTACACGTACAATGAGATTAAGTGACCACAATATGTGGTTATCTAGAGTCACAATATGTGGTTATTTTTTGTATTTTCTATTTTATTTTATTTTTTCGTTTTGATTAATGGATTCTTCTATCTCTTCACCAAAAGATGTGATTATTTGGACTATATATTTTTATTAAAAGCCTACTTGGGATCAAATGTGGTTATCTAAACTCACAAGATGTGATTATCTGTACTATATCGTTTTTTCCTAATTCTACTTGGGATCAGGTGTGGTTATTTGGACTCACAAAATGTGGTTATTACACTCTTATAATATTATCTCTGTTTATATTTGAAATTATCATTCTAACTACCATAACTGTACCAAAAGTTTGTACCCAAAAAAAAAAAAAAAACTTACAGAACGTGACTTGAATTTATGAAGTGTTTAATAGCATAATATTGTAATTGAAGGCTAAATTGTAATTTGTAATAATTATAAAGAAAATTTGTAATAAGTACAAAATGGATTACATAGATTAGATATACACGTTTCCTTGAATCAAAACTAGAGGAGCCCATTGGATTGAGATCGAAAGAAAACCACTGCCATCACTTCTCTTTGTACCTCTCTACAGCTCTCATGCTTGGCTTCTTTTTCATTTTCTACCTTGATTTTTGCACATATTGACTCATCAAAGGAGAGAAACTCGATCTAATCAGAGCTACCCCAAATCTGCATCCAAAACTCCGGCAACGATTGCAGCTCCGACGATGATGGAGGCTCCGATCATGACAACGGCTCAAACAAACATTCATACGGAAAATATGAAGCAGGACATATCATAATGGAGAGTGCGGAAGTCGTCGGATTTGATGGCGGACCGATGGACGAACATATGTTCGCCGCCGCTGTCGGGGTTGATGAAGTAGATCGTCGGTTTGGTTAATTGAGCTGATTTCTGAGGTACCGTAAATGAGAAGAGTCGGACGACGACGATTTCATGTTGCTGGAGGTACCGGAAAATGGGGAAGAAGTTAGAGAGAGAGAGAGAGACGCAAGGGTGAGAGGCCTTCTGGATGGCGCCGGAAAATGGGGAAGAAGTTAGAGCAACCATGTCTTTCATAGCTAAGCAAAGGGTATTATTGTATTTTGCTCACGCGTGTGGACTGCATGTGATATGAAATTATGGTGTGGACCTTGGGCTTTAGGAAATAGCTATAGTGGACCTTATAGCAACTGGCCCTATTGCAATTAGCAATTACCATAGTGGATTAGTTGCACTAGTGGGCCTACCCAATCGTCCACAATCAGCTCTGAAGATAATTCCTAGCTGAGACTCCTAATATTTACCAAGTCATTTGATCAATTGTTATCTTCAATGGACTCTCCATACAAACACCCAATGGTGACTTCTAAGCATGGTTTCTATCATGTTAGTTAAATTTAGGTGGCATTGTAACTAGCTCCTAGCGAGACCCAAAGTCTTACTTTTTGAATATAGCCGTTTAACTTATCAATTTTACGGGTCCCATGCTTTTTTATTTTTTCCCCACAAAATATAGAATGTTCTTGTTTGTTCATTAAGTGCACATATTCTCTCTAAAATTACCAAGCTCTAAGAGTGAAAAATGGTCCCCATTTAAGCTTATGTGTACACCTTAGGATTCAATTTATGAGCTATTTTTAGAGAGCTCATTGTGGAGGACTTGGAGTTCCCGTAGTGACCTTGATTGTGGGTCTTCTGGAATTTTCATTTGGGATCAGAACAGTTCATTTTTTCAGTAATGTTGAGCACATTATGGATACAAAAAATTATGATCACCGGAGATTGATAGACACATAATTGAGACAAAATTGTTTTACAGTGTATTCTTCAAATGATATTGAACATGCATATAAATGGTATCCGAACATATAACTACCAATATTAAGATTTTTTACATGAATGATCTACTCAACATTCCCGTCAAAATTGTGCGATTACGATCCCAAATATAGATTATAGAGGGCCCACAATGAAATCACTACAGGGAATGTAGTGACTTGGGTCACTACGGGTACCCCAAATCCCATTGTGTGGAGGCCTTTGGTGAGTTGAGGTTTGTTTCTTATTTGTTAAAAGCAAGTTTTTAAAATTACCCTGTGATTTTTAGTAAATAAGAATCGGAGAGTGCCAAAACAAAAGATTTTAGTAAACGGAAAACTCACCCCAAAAAGATTATTATTAGCTTTATTGAGCAAATCAAATTAATGAAACTCTACAAGCTATACATGGTTTATTTACCACAACATGGTAGAATATTCATTAATTTTATGAAAAGCACATCAAAATAAACAATTAATTTAACAAACATCAATCAACCCAACGGATAAGGTAATTAGATAAGGATAAAAACGACCAATTAAAGGCATACCCTCATAATTAAGTTTATTGGGCACTTCCGTAGCTAACGATTGGCTCATTTTAAGGTAAGATTTTTTTTTTTTTTTTTTTTTGCCATTCGTTATACATCAGTTCGGGGGTTAGTGGGGGAGTTAGCGAGTTAGTTCAAAAGGGGGTCTAGAAGTTATCCATAACCCTAAATCCCAAACGCCTCCGTCGAGACTCGAATCCCGGTCTTCCTTGTGGAAAAAGCAGAAGATAACCGCTAGGCTACAAGCCCTTGGTTCATTTTAAGGTAAGATAAGATAACAAAATCTAGGATCCATACTGGATTTTTGTTTTTGCAAGACAAACACAGTCTATCTGATCATCTATTCATCTGTTTACGAATATTTGATTTTATGAAAAAATTTGCATTAATAATTTGATCAAAGTGTATACAGTGATCAATTCAAGGTAGCGAGGCGGCTCCGAAGTAAACTATATGGTCTATTTCTTAAGGGAAAACAAAATTTCATTTGATTTTGATTATTTGGTGAAAATAATGTTCATAATATACGGATTTCTCTAGTGAGAGTGGAGATTGAATTAAATTATATTTTTAGATATTTTTAATTTCGTTTTTAGGGAATCTTTTTAAATTTGTGGTCATGATAAATGATTTTTTTCATTTTGAAGAGATGAATCAAAAAGGAAAAAACTATAGGTCGGACTTGAAAAAAATACAGAAACATAAAAATCAATCTAGAAAGATTTTTATGTTTCCATATCATGTGTCTGTGTGTGTGCATATTTTTTTCCCCTTTACGTTGTGTTTGGAACTCGAAGAAATGAGAGAAAGGAAAATGAGAGAAATTTTTTACTGTTCACAAAACATAAATTTGTTATTTTCTCTCCACTTTCTTTCCAAACCAAACAATAGGAGAGATTTTTTTAAAAAAACTCTCTCTTCTTTTCCTTTCGCTTCCACATGTTCCAAACAAATTAGTAAATTTTTTAAAATTGTAGGTTTTTTTTTTTACATTCAGAATTTCTCTAGTCAAGACAAATAAAAAACGAAAATGCTACTAACACAAAATAAAATAAATAAAACAATATCCCAAATACTAAAAGTTGTGGATCCACCGAATGGACAAATTGGGTTCCTTACCTTTTAATTTTAAAAAAGTAGTATTATCATATTGCAACTTTTAGATCCGTGTAAGAAAGTGTAAACGGTGACTTTATTTATTCCTTTTCTCTTTTTTAAAAAATAAAATAAAAATTCATCCCTTTTAACAAAATCAAGGATTCGCTCAAAAAGTTGTTCTTTTTCAAACTTTCCCTTCATCAACAGCTATGAGAAAATGACTACTCTCTCTATGGTTGATGAACAGAACTCGCCAATTAAGTTTGGTTTCGTACCCCATAAGCAGGTCATGTGTCTGCGGATTCGATTAGGTGTATCGATCCTTATGTGACGCAAAATAAGACTCGTAATTCAATCCGTTCACATAGGAAGTCCAGATGTGGTTACTGTCTATGTGCAGGAAAAAAAAATTGATCGGACAACCGCATCCACCTAATTAGAGCTTAACTTTCACAAGCAAAAGGAGTGGTTAGTGTCTAATAACGCATTTCTCTTATGACCAATACGATTGGGATCAAGCTCTTATCGATATCTCATAAGTTTTTTTTTTCCGTGACCAGTTAACACAACTAGACTTACAAAATAGGCGAAACCGATCATCAAATTAAACTATAATGGATCTCGCTAAACATGAGAGTCACATAAGAAGATCTTGATTCTTCAATTATACTTGTTGGCCTGCTGAGGGAAAGCATAAGGTAACTTTTGGTCTTATCCTAAATGTGTAACGCAAATTATATATTACAATACTGCAATCATTAAATCTTAAATTCTTCTTCATCATCGTACAAGTAGAATAATGCAGTGGTTAGAGTGAAAAGAAAAAGTCCGTTGTTCCTGTTTTTTGAATTATGTATTAGGGTTGTGTATATTATTAAGCTACTATTTTTTATTTTATTTTTTTCTCTTTGAGGGACAATGACATATATACTGTGCAAGTCTATTTTATTTTTAAGGTGATAGAAGAAAGAATAAGAAAGGTGCCTGAAGAGTTGTGAGGGCTAACCAATCCTATAGTTTCTTGTCCATATAAATATTTCCCCCGTGCAATATATGGTTAAGAGTCACGATCCAAAAAAATATCTGACGATGTCAATTACTATAAGAAATTGGGCTTTTGAAATTTTATAACTTGAAGCTTACTGATTTAATTTTGTAAAAAACCTGCACCAAAGGGGGTCAGTTGATGAAGGACAGTTGTTACCAAATATGTCCATTAGCAAATGCCACGACACTATTTGAGACTATAAAATTAAACTAGTTTAGGCCAATGGTTCGTCTTTTCATATATATTTTTTTGCTCGGCAAAAGTCAGCAAGTTAATGAGATTTGAACACCATCAAAAGCTGTTCAAAAATTACAAAGGAGGTTAAATAGAACGAAAAGGTCCTTACTGAGTTTGGGGTAAAAGGTTAACAAATTGGCTAATAGAGATTTGAAAGTTTCGTCATATTCTCTGTCATCTCAGGATATTCGCAACAAGAACAAATTTCTTCTCAAGGAAGCTAAAGAGCTTTCTTCTTCTTTCACTTCTTCTCAGAACATTCAGAGTAGGAATTCTCTCTTCAAGGAAGCGCGTGAGACCTTGGATTTGAGCCTGTTTAAGGCATTTAAGTTAGAGGGGGAAGAAATTTTAGTTTAAAGCAATTTGTTGAAATGCAGGAGGAGGAAATGATGGGTAGAATTGATGCTCTTGATGACTTGGAGGAAAGTTTTTTCTTAGGGGAAGATGATGATTTTGACGATAGTAATTCTCTTTCTTTGGAGTTTGAATGGCGAGGTCCGGAGGGTTTTAGCTAAAAGACCCCTTATTTACAAAATTGCCATTGAAATGTTTTTTGCCCTATTAATCCATCAACCTCTCTCTCTCTCCATCATTTATTCCGCCGCCCCTCTCTTTCTTCGTTATTCCGCCGCCCTCTTTCTTCGACCAGAGCAGAGCCACCCTCTCTCCTTCGTTCGACTGCAGCAAAGATCAACTTCTTCTCCGATCAAAGCAAGTACTTCGTCGATTTCCTTCTACTCTCTCGATCTCTGCAGTTTTTTTTTTCAATTTTTCGATTTTGGGCTGCTTGTTTATAGTTTGCAGCTTAACCCTAATTTTTTCCTCCCCTTTTTGGTCGATTTTTCTTATGAATACACAAAAAAAAAATCGATTTGAAAGGTTACCCAGATGTTCCTTCAAAATTTTGGGTTGAATACATAAAGTTTGAAAGGTTATTATTCCTCGGAACAAAAACACAGCTGCAGGGATGGTGGACATAGCCCACTCTGATGACTCACGTAAATTTTAATTGATGGTTTTGTTCTTTGGATAACAGATTTTCTGCAGTAGTATCTCATAGAACCTGTCTTAGGGTTCTGTGATTTCCTATAATTATGTAGGTGTGAAAGTTTTCTTTGAGACCATGTGTTGTTTGCAACGCAAATAATAGAATTGGGTAGATTTGATTTATGAGTTTTGAGTTTTGGCATATTTTAGATAAATTTGTTTGACTCTAGACCTGACTTGAATATATATATATATATTTTTTTTAAATTCACTTTCAACTTTTTTAGGAATCATGTTTGAATTTGATTTTGAAAACTTTAATTGGTTGAAATTGGTTTGAGAGAGAGAGAGAGAGAGAGAGAGAGAGAGTCCTCATATTAATCCCAAAATTAAGTTTAGGGAACCAAATATGGGATTGACCAAAATATGGGATATCCCAATGTTAATCCTACACGAATCAAACATGGGATTGTGTAAGATTCAGGACTAAATTAGTCCCAGGACAAATAGTCCAGGACTACTAATCCCAGGACTATCAATCCTGTCTGTTCTAGTCCGCGAATCAAACGAGGCCTAAGTGTACAAAATGTGAGTACGAGAGGGTATGGATGAGTGAGATCTGGAGGAGCTCATCCAGCCCATGATGATAGCATCACAATTAAATTGTTGACTTTTAAGCCGAAACATATCACTCTTCATAAGCAAAATTAATTTCTACCAACCGGAATAATTAGTTGGTTGCTTGATAAATGAGCAAGAATTAGACAAGTCAAGTTTCCACTGTATTCAAAAGTGTATTGTTTCCGATAAATCTCAAATCAATTCATGCATGTGAGGAGAATGACTCGTGGGAGAATATCAAAAATACCAAAATACCAAAAATTCTGAAAATACCATAGTGAAAACATAACCTTATTTGTCTTCCTTTCCAGATACTACTTCTATTATGAATAGGAAAATTCTAAAACTAATCTACTGGACTGTCATTAAGGTTTAAAAAAAAATGTGTATTGAAAAGTGTGAAAAATGTATAGTAATGTGTCAATATAGAAAATTGAAAAAAATATACCGAAGTGGGTGTTTTTTTTGTCTTCTTCTTATGAGCCAGTGGACTGTGCCGCGCTAGCTGATATGTTAACCATTAGCCTAACTACGTTGCTCAAAAGATTGATCCCGAATTATACAGTAGTTCAACGCGTGCTCTTATATATTGCACTGCAATTCCCTTGCCCACCGACGTGGGACTTGGGGTATCACATTGTCAATAGAAGGTCCTTGTATGAATATCTCAACTTCGGTATTACGGCCCAGTTTCCCATTTGATTTTATCAAGTGAGAAAGAAAAGTTTGATAAAATTTCAGATTTTTGCACTAAAAAATCTAAGATTTTATCAATTTTCTTCCTCATTTGATAAAATCAACCTTTTATTTGATCAAATATTGATTTATCAAGTGAGAAACTTGGCCTACGTGAGTTTCCTTTTATTTTTGAACTTCAAAACATTCGGCCCTCGAAAGTACCCACCCGAATTCTGGGCTATACTCACCAGCACCAGCCCAAGCACGACGTCCAGCCCAATTAAGCCCATTTCGGTTGGTCAATACATCACCATGTTTGTACCAAATTTCCCACTTTAGGGCCTCTTTGATTAGAGTGAGAATGATTAAAAAATTCAAGAAAAAGAAAGGGGAAAAAAAAAAAACACTTTTCTGGCTTGTAATTGATATGAAAATAATAGAAAGTGAACTCTCTTTTCTAACCCATTTAACCATGATTATATTGCTTTCACTTTCCGCCATAAAATATTTGTGAAAATCGCCAACCGCTTCTGAAAGATTAAAACACAAATATTTTATGGTGGAAGTTGCTAACTGTAAGAAAATTTTCTCGTAATATTCTCACAAAAAAATATTCATTCTAGTTAAAAGCATAGAAAAAAAACAAACTTTATTTTCTTTCCCTTTCCTTTTTATCATTTTTTTTTTTTCACTTTCCAGTGTACTTTTATTTCTGATTAAATGCACACTTAAAAGTCTCACATAGATTTTCTTCTCAATAGCATATTGGGCTTGGGCCTCTTCTTTTACAGCATTACTGGACCTGGGCTCAGTTTGTTTCCTTCCCTTGCCTTTGCTCTGTTTTGGGCTTTCTCTGTTGCCTCTCTCTCTCTCTCTCTCTCATTGCCGTAGACTGGTCTGGTGTTGCTTCGCTCGCCGGAGACTAGTCGTCGGGCCAAACTCAAATCGTCGAACATTTCCAGGTATCTCTTTGCTGAAGCAAATGCATTGATTAGCTTTGCGTTTTTTTTTTTTGGGGTTAATGGTTAATTATTTGGTAAAACCTTCGATTCTTTTGCAAAAGACTCGTCGGGCATCTGGGTTTGTATTTTCGATGTTGAATCTGCGAAGAAGGCCCATTTTGTCCATAAAATTTGCGTTTTCCCTTTTAAGTTGAGTATGTGAATTTAAGTTAAGCCTTATGTCAGTTCTGCTGCTCCCCACATGTTCGACGAAATGCCTTACTGGTGACAATACTTTTGAAACCTGCTCTTTTGATGGCATGTTGACAGTTCTACTGTTACTATCTTCATTACATGTTGTAAAGGATTACTATTTAGCAGAATTGAACTTCTGAGATGACATGGATTTTTTAGTAGATAGTGGAACAGAATATAGATGCAAATTGCAATTTAAGTACATCGTGAATGGACTACTATGTCATAATTCATATAGCCGCAATACCTGCTGACATTGTTCTTGCCATACCTTGAGCCATAAACCAAACCAAACAGAGTCTGACTCCCAATCGTAAGTCCCAGTAATTTGGTGTTGGTTACATAAATCCGTTGTTTCCATTGAGCTCTATCAACGACACGTGCTCCATAATATTTGAAAAAACCCTAGATCCTTTCGAACTACCGCTTCCAGTGTCAATTTTGGTCTAAATGTGGTGGGTTTCATGGTGGCTCTGCTACTATAGTTTGAGTGCCGGCTTAGGACTGCAATGGTGGTGTTTTTGATTTATAAAATTTTATTCGTGGAAAAAGAGCTGATGGAAGGAGGAGGATTATAGAAGGATCTTTTTGTCATAGTAATAAGTCTTTAGAAATGGATCAATCGGAAAATAGGTGAGCGAGGTGTACTTGTCCTTAATTTGGGTAGGAAATGTGATGATGGACTTCCGTATGCGAACCACAAGGAGTTATGTGGTGATTTTCAAACGACAGGCGGTATTATCTCTTGAGTGGCCCATACCCTGGGGGACAAAGTGATACTTTTTCTATTGCATTTGGGATTGTATACTTGAACATGAGTCGTATATCTTTGATCTCCGATTTATTTTTGTGCTAGTTTTTAATTTTAACGTGATTTATTGCACAGAAAGCTCCTTCATATCATGTTCATTTCAAGATATTTTGGGAGGACCCTGTTGGCTGCTGCCAAATCAGAAACTTCTGCTGCAGCTGCTGCAGCTACTTCTACAGCTAGGACAGGATACAACCCTCTTGAGGAGTTTTTTGAGCCTGGTAGAAGTGCAGAAGATGACAAGCCTATGGTCTATGGTAGAAATTTTTTCCTTTTCTACTATTTTCTGCCTGTACATTTGTTTATGTACACATTGTTTCTACATGTGAATTGTGATGCTTATTTTTCTACACCTGCTGTTGGCTGTTGCCTTAATTGCGCATGTATTGGTGATCTGCTAAACATGATATGACAAAATTTGGTAAAGCATAGGGTAAATTTTGTTGCAAGCACAGAAACATTGAGGCAACAAAATCATTGTACAGACATCGTAGAAGAGTTGGATTACCTGTCTGCTCTTGTTCATATTTTATCTGCAGTAGAAGCATGAGATGTTCACACATGGTTCAAAATTTCAGAATAACTAACTCAAGATGTTTTGGATTTCACCTATTAAGAAAATCATAGGAAAAAGGAACAGAAAACACCGAAGCTATAGCAGGTCGCCCAAAAAGTCACCTTTAAAAATCTTCTCCTTCGAACACCGACTATAAATTCTACCATAAGATGTGCGAAATTCAGCATGGCCTGTATATTCTGGAACGAATATTTGGTGTTGTTTGTGTATCCAATGCTTTGTTGTATTGTTTTTTGTCTTGTCTTTACAGTAAATTGGAAGAGACACAAAAATGCATTTAATAAATTGGCTATTGTTTCCTATTGTGAGCCTCAATTTACTGCAGTACTGGCAGTTATGCTCCAGAATCCTGGATTTTGGAGTGAAATTGTGAAAGAAGCTTATATGCTAGATTTTGGCGCATTTCTCTTATCTGGATTGCTAACATGCTGCATGCACAATAAAAGCAAGAGTCACGGTGTGAGAGTGTCTAGCATCCTGAGAAGGTTTCTTATAAATATGGAAGTGCATGTAAGTAGGTAAATGAGAGATTAAAACAAAAGCATATTTATGTTGAAGATATCAATATGGACCAAGGTTATGAATCCCATTTTGTACCGGACGGTACGTACCGGATTTGTGCAAAACCGGTAACCTAGCCTTCTAATTCCGTTCCGGTGCAAATACCGGAGGATACCGGACTTTCCGGTAAATACCGGCCGATATGTGGTACCGGAAATTCCGTCCGAGATTTTGCAGATCGCTTGTGAAGAAGATGATCGGTGCGAGAACACGGATCAGACGGTCGGAGTCAAGGTTTTGAATCCTGGCTGTGCACTTCTCCGGCTGTGCAACACAGATCTATCATGAGTGAAAGGGCGAGAGACTGCGTGAGTGAGAGTTAGAGAAGATGAATCTATACCTGATCTGTTGTCGACAAGGTTTTCGTGTGCTTCATGTACATATGATGGGGTTCTTTCTTTTTTCAAAGTTATAGTGATAGTTGCAGGATATGGACTCTATTTCTCTGTCCAACTTTTGATAGTTAGAGTTCTATTGGTATTTTTTTTTATGAAGAGCAATTATATTGGTCATTTCAAATATAATTTTTTTAGAATGATAAGTGGAGTTTAATAGAAATAATACGATAAGAATACAATTTTTGTTGTCTAAGAAAAGTTTGTTATGATGTATTGGATAGTATACGAAAAATTATTGAGTTATTCTTATATATAATGAGAGTAGCGCTAAATCCGAAACAGTACTCGGTACCGTATCGTACCAGTAGGAAAACCGGTACCTAAGCCGGTACGGGATTCAGAACCTTGATATGGACAACCAATAGGCTCATACCCTAGGCAGACTGTACTGTGAAAAAAATAGGATGACATTCATAGTCTGTCATCATTTGCCTTGCTTGGTCAGAGACTCAGGACTAAGCCGTTTGGTATTATTTTTTCTTATTCCTTTTTTTTTTCCATTTCCTTTTCCTTTTTCTTTTCTCCGCCCTGAGATTTTTAAAATTTGGGTCAAAATTTTGTGGTGATGCTTCTAAAGTTGAGGACTCTTGGATAGTTTTCAGTTAAATGTTAACAAAAGGTTGTATCGTTTTCACCCTCCAATCGCATAGATATGGACACGAACATGGAACTTCTAAAAAAATGGGGACACAGACACGGGAAACTAAATAAATAAATAAATAAAATTTATTTTAAACCTGTGGAAATATAGTTCTATCATATATGTAGAAGCTTGAGGCATCATGTATAAACAAGCATCGTATACATACATCATATTACACTTTTAACCCAAAGTAGTTGAAGTAATACATTTACCCCCAAAGAATAAACTAAAGATTGTATATTTAACCCATGCCATGTCTCTACCCTGTCCTCGCAATGTTCCTCTCGTGCCCCCGCTGTGTCCTCACAATGTCCCATATGTTTTTTTGTGTCCCCTAGCGTTGGACACGGATACGGCGGCCTCTACATGTTCGGTGCTTCATAGCTGCTAAGATTTGGGTAAGTAATCCAATCCTCCTCACGGTTTTTAGTTAATCTTGGTAAAACAAGGAAAAAGCCTATGTAGTGGGTTCGACTTCCAAATAACTTTCTTGTCTCAGTGTTCGATAGAGTTTAGATTCAAAGCATCTCACCTCACTTCGCTTGGACAACAGTTACTAAGAATGTCTTATCTAAACCATAAATTCCCTTGAACAAGTAAATTATTTCTTAAAGCAAGGATATTGATACCCACATTAGAATGGGAAGCACTGAAGTGACCAAGAACAAGCAAGTTTTTTGTGAGTCGACCCCCCTCCTTTTTTCTACCTAGATATTCCTAATTGATTGGATCATTAGGAAGTAGAGAAACTTTTGTTTGTTTCAAAGTTGGATCATTAATGGAGTAGCAAGTGAATAGACGTAAAACAAATAGCTTTTTGGGAGACAAAGGCAGATGCAAGGGAAGATTTAGGGCCGCCTCTTTCAATTTGACCGTTTTGGATTTTCTCGAATTGTTTTAAAGCTTTACTGATATTGAAGAGTAAGACTGTCTCTGTCATTAATTGTGTAATATTTTGGTTGTGCAAATGTTTCTCTGGGCACCTAACATTCTTCTAATGTGGGTCTCTGATCTCTCTCTTAAGTCGTACATACTGCTTCCATTTGCACATGGGTCAGGTGGCTTACAAGTCTCCGATTTCATTTACAAGAATACTGTCCTCCTAAAACCAATTGAGCGCATTTTTTAATAGTATTCTCTAATAAGTTTTGTACTTACTCTTTATCACTCTCAGGTCGAAGTTGGAAGGCTTCTGAGCTCCGTCTTAAATCATGGGATGATCTTAACAAGCTCTGGTACGTTCTGTTGAAGGAAAAAAACATGCTGATGAGTCAACGCCAGATGCTTCATGCACAGAACCTACGGTTTTCTAATCCAGAGCGCCTCCCGAAGGTATCACCTTTTATCTTTAGTTTGGTGCACACATTTTCTTTTTTCATTCCTCTAATAGTGTATTGGATGCTGGCATATGTTTGATGTTTACAAGTTGAACGCTGTTCTGGTTTTCCTTCAACCCTGTGCGCTATCCATTATTGCTCTAACTTTTCTTGATTTTATGGAACTCTTGCCAAACAATTGCACAATATCTTTGGGGTAAAGAACCTGATTTTGAGAAGGGAAAAAAGTTCGAAACAATGTCACAAAACCAGGCCTTAGTGTTCTGTATAGATTATGTCTATTTTCCCACAAAAAATCGTCCTTTTTTCCATTAGTGTACAATGTGTAGAAAATCATTAAGGGAAAATGAATTTACATGCAGTACATAGACAATTTTGTGGACAAATGGAGTGGAGAGGGTATTGAAAAGTAGAATCCCTTCCCTCCAAGTTGATTACTTCTTTTTTTCTATTTCTTTTTTCTTTTTTGGATAAGTATTGCCTCTGTTATTTGATCGTAAGAAGCATCAAAAGTTTAGAATTAGCAGGAAGCGAATGATGTATCAACCAAGACCTACACATATGACATGTAATTAATTCTTTTTACAATGTCTTGCCTATGGAAGTTAACTGATTGCTTTTTTGCCCCAGATGATTACATAAGAAGTGTGATTGAGTTTGCTCGATCCCTTATGGAAATCTCTTATTTATGTTTGGTGTTGGATTTTAGAGAGATTTGTGGAGGGAAATGAAAAGGGAGGGGAAAAGAGAAAAACAAGAAAAAGTTCGTATTTTCGTCACTCTTCCCTTCCTTTTTCCTTTTTCCTTTTCCTCCGCACACCTCGGTTAAAATCCATGATCCAACCACAGCCTAATAAAATGGAGTGTAATAAAGAAAAGGAAATCGATGACCCTCAACGTCCTTTTTGTTTTTGTTTTTCCTTTGCCTATTGTTGCCTTCCTGTCGTGAATTTGTCATTTGTGCTGGTGATGGTTGATGAAATGAAATCAGGTGAGGAAGTCCATGTGCCGAATCAAGCATGTACTTACTGAAAGAGCCATAGAGGAAGCTGATCCAAGGAGGTCTGCTGAGATGAAGAGGATGGTAAATGCTCTATGATGATATCCAGTTTCAATTATCTTTTCCCATTGGCACTGATCAGGGTTTGTTGTTCTACTTGTGGGGGGCATTAAGTCTTCAACAACTGGTCATTCAGTTGGACTCATATTGACGGACAACTAGTGTTTTTCCTGGATAACTTCAATTTATGTTTATTTGGGTTGTATCTATTCTCTCTGGCCATGCTACATGTTTTGCTCTCTCTCTCTCTCTCTCTCTCTCTCTCTCTGGCGCAGATGATATGTGGCACAATCTAAGTTAGAGGCTTAAAGCCGAATTTTTTTTCCGTCTAGGACATGTTCGCGTTTACGCTTGGTCCGAGTGTAGTATTGAAAGATCTTGCCACCGTCACAATAAACATTCTGGTTGGCTTTTCCCTTCTGTTTCCGATGGCCAGTTGGCCACGATGCCGAGCAGTAGGATACACATTATCCTCTGACCTTTGCTTCCAGACGGCCACGATTCTGTTTAGTCCGCAAATTCCTAATTCCCATCCCATGACCTTAGGTCATGATCGGTTCAGGTGTTGAAGGAGCAAACTCACAACTAGACCAATGGCTGAGTCATCTTCCATCTTAGAAGGAATAAAAAGCTCTGGCAATCCCATCCCTAGAAGTATATCACCTTCTTGGGCTGAACCTCATGAGGCAGACGGGTTTCGGGTACTTCAACCTGCTTGTCTAGAGAAGATATTGCACCTTGGTTGTGAGCTGTTAAATTGCCAGGCCCCAATGGCAGAGCTGTACTTTTGGCCCGAGGGCCTCACGACTTAATAGACGTATTTTTATCTCAACATCATTTATTAGGAGTACTCCATATCATAGAGCTTTTGCTTTTCAATATAATGCGTTTGTACCCATGAATCTTGTTGTATAGCCAGAGGTATGCCTCTGCATAATTGTATTTTTTTTTTTTTTGGTAATTCAAAGTTTATTGCACAAGAACAAAAACAAGATCCAAGGGGCATAGCCCTGAGCACTCAGTCAAGCACAATCCGCAAGACTAAGAAAACAACTCCAGAACAAATAGAAACTAATAATAAACAATGCGACGAAACCCAAAACAAACCTATACAAGCTCAAAGACCCGAAATGAGATATTCTAGGCTACACACAACAATTTATTTTTGTCCGGCTTCCTAATCTTCCTCCAAGGGCTAACATAAGCTCGGATGTCACAAGAAATACTCCTTATGACTTGATCAACATCAGCTTGGACGCATAATTGTACGTTTGTTTGGTTTTAAATTAAAATGTGATTATACAAAAAAAAAAAAAAAACTCATATGCTTATTTTCTTGTTAATGAAAAAAAAAAATGTGTGATCAGAATGTAAAATAACTTGTTTTTTTATTATAAAAAAAACACTCAAAATTACCCGAATTTAGATGTATAATAGAAATTGAATTTGTGAAACTTGCGGCGGGGCCCAGCCCAGCCCAGCTCTTCCCTCCGTCCCCTGGCATTGCTCTTTGCCGTGGCTTCTTGAGCTCACAAGTGTGGCAACAATAGGATTTTTTTTTTGGCTCCCTATCAAATAGTACTCATCTCAGTTGCCTCCTCGAGTTTCGTTTGCAACTACTCCTATTTTGGATGTAGAGCGACCCACTCGAGCCTAGATTAAGTGGTCTAAGTCTAACTGTGCTCAGAATCGTTGAATACTTATAGATTCATGTGCATCGGAACCGTAGCATTGCTCTTTCTCGATTTTTTGTTATTTGTTTCTTTTTCCTCTCTTTTTCTTATTTACAATAACTTGACAATGAAGAGAAAGAAAGACAGAGAAACAAAAATGTCCCTCTTGTTTAAGTCATAAGAGAGCAAAAAGTGACTTTTTAAGATAACAATTCCACCTGTTAATCCCAAAATAAAATTATATTATCAAAGAGTCAAAAAATAACAAATATTTGTTCGGTTTGCCTTTTCCACCTCGTTTCGAACGAAATTTTTGTTCAAAATCCCATTTTGAGGAAATATTCTGGTGTTAACCTCTCATATTTACGATGTTATCAATTACTAAGATTTATGACGTTACCAACCACTCATATTTCTCCTTTACTAAGATTTATGACGTTATCAATTACCAAACGCTCATTCACACTATTTTTCCTTTCCTCCAAAACAGACGAATCTTGACTAATATTTTTCTTCTCATCTCTCTCTCAAATCAATTCAAATCTCTACAAGATCTATTTTTAAGAACCCTATGCAATTGGGAGAGTATTTTACCTTTCTTGATGCTAAATTTTGAGAGACCCAGGGTTGGTTCTATAAGGCGGGTTCCTACAGGACACATTTGGATCGTATATCTCCACAATCGATGGTTCAGATTGCAAATGCACTTCTAGAGACAAGAGTTTCTTTTAGCGGTCAAAGTAACAAATGAATCTGAACAATTGATCATGGAGATGAACGGTTCAGATGCGCCCTATAGAATCCTATTCCAATTTTGACTTTGACGTCACTTTTGGAATGAAGGGTGAACTTGCTTACTAGTAGTATCTTTTCACTACTACATTTTTTTTCACTTCTTTCTTTTTAAAATGTAAATCCAAACGGATTTTTTTTTTTTTTTTCTTTTTGTTTTTGGGTAAGCTACGGAGTAAAATTTATAGCACCAAAAAACTCAAAACAATACTTACAACAAAAGAGGTGAAGGGTTTTCCTTCCCATTTTTTCCCTCCTCTCCTCTCTTCCCTTCCACAGCTTCAAAGTTCAAACACAGCTTTAATTCGAGAAAGGGGTGAAGGGTTTTCCCTCGAAATGCAAAGGGACAAACAGATGATCACATTTTCCAAGTTCCCATTCATTTATAAATCCTGCCGTAGTGTTCGATTTTGCCACAATTCCTTCACCCTTTTCTTTATCAACACCTGCTTCTTGATGTCCAGACCTCTCTCTCTAGTCTCTCTATATATATCACGATTGGGCTCGTGCTTTTCAATTCTTTTGGCAGTAGCGTGTGTTCAAAAAAACCCTCTGCATTCACAGAAATCAGATAACTCATTTCGGTTGGTTCTTCATCTTTATTCCGTCTTTCTTGTATTGATTTCTGAGTAATAACCCATGATTCTTTTGCTTCACATTATCTATGTATGATTCGCTGTTGTCTTTCTTCACTGTTTCTTGTATTGATTTGTGAGCTATGACCCATGATTCTTTCGTTTCCCATTATCTATTTATCATTTTCTAGTTTTTCTTGTATTGCGTTCTGAGTTATAATTCATGATTCTTCTGTTTCACATTATTTTGCTTTAGTCTTCTCCAGTCTTTCTTATATTGGGTTCTGAGTTATAAGGCATGATTCTTTAGTTTCACTTTATCATGTATGATTTGGTTTAGTCATTCTTGAGTCGTTCTTGTAATGATTTCTGAGTTATAACTCACGATTATTTTGTCGCGCATTATCTATGTATGATTTGCTTTAGTCTTTATTCAGTCTTTCCTGTATTGGTTTATGGGTTATAACTCATGATTCTTTTGTTTCACATTCACCTATGGATGATTTGCTTGAGTTTTTTTTTCTTGAATGTGCTCTACTTTCCATATGGGGGGTTGCTTTTGTTTTAGAAAATTGAGTTTGCATTTGGAGTTTTTTTGGGGTTTCCTTGAAATTCACGAAATTTCCATATCTTTAGTCTAGTGTAAAAACAGTTTGTATTTCTTGAAAGAAACGACTAAATTGAATGGTATTAATCATTAATGAATTTAAAGAACTTTGACAAATGTTATTGAGGAACTTTCCGAAATGAAGTTGTTGAAGAAACATAAGAGTCAGTGGTGGTGCTAGAATCTTAGAGGCGCAAAGTTGAGTTACACTGTGAGTTTTTGTTCCCTACAATTTCTCCATTTTAGTTAACTTTTATGATGACTCTTGTTTGTGGTAAATACGTCAATTCACAAACGACATCAGCCTCTTAATGCAACTTCACTCTCATGGACTTCTCATGTAGTCATTTTTACGGTTAGGCTCCTGGCATTTCACCTCTTTCTTCCAAAACTCAAATAGGAGTAATTAAACCTATGTGTATTAGAGTTTCATTACACTCTGTATTCTAAAAGCCATTATGATCGTTAATATATTAAATTACCAATGTTATTGTTTGGCCAACTGGACCTTTTGTGGCAACTGGCAAGAGATCTTTCAATTTGAAGCCCTTGTAATGGCAGGCAGTTCACATGGATCTAAGCGCGGCTGCTCTACTTTAGTTTCTTGAGCCTCTTAAAATTGCTACATTCGTATTAATAGTAATGTTTTATGTTGGAACGTATTCTTCATGTTACACTTTTAAAGAAAGGAATCCTACCCTGAATATATAACAAAAGGAAGATTGCATAAGTTAATACCATTGAAAATTTCAGATGTTAGTGGATAAGGCATACTTTTGCAACTAAGTGATGAATAAACTACCTTCACGAGTCCTATCACTCCATCTTCTTCTTCTAGTTCTTTTAAAGTGCTAGTATTTATAACTTCTTCTTGGCTCTGGAATTTTACAGAGTGGAAGGCTTTGATACGGTGGCTATCTACTTGGTTAAAATCTTTGCACTTAGTGTGGATCTTCAGAAACAGGTAAATATTGTAATATTGATTTTTCTTTCCTCTAACATATATGTAAATTTTCTTAAAGCTAACAAAATGTGTTTCGTGATGTTGATTTCTTTGATGTGCTTGACCAGATCGAAATTCTTTGATCACGAGAATGGATTCTTCACGCAGGAGAAAATCTTTGGATATTACAAAGCTGTAAGGTTTTTAGTTGCTCTTTTTTTCATATACCTATGTAAAAGCTTATCCTAAATGCAGGTTCTTTGACTGACTTTGTTTTTAATTGGTTGGTAACTCCCAATATTGCTGACACTTTGGGTGTTTTCTCATGGTACTTGGGGAAGATAAATTTATCCATGCACCTACTCAACTCAATATCCTTTCAAAATTCTTGGGGTTAGCTATGGCCTATCTGGATTGTATATAGTTGATGACTGTATAGATAACCTGTCATGAAATTCACGGGACTATTATTTCTCATTAGTCATTACCTATTTGACTTGGATCATATATTTTGTTTTCCTTTGCTAGCACATTGTCGGTCTTCTTTTTGTACAGATTTGTATTTTATGATTGGTTGGTTAAGTTCTTAAATCACACTTTGGGTTATCCACTATAATGAGATGCATAAATTTAGTCCTTTGGACAACATATTTTTGTGATATTACGCTTGTATTTTGCCTCGGTTTTGTTTCTATCCTTTTAGTGGTAAGATTTTCTGAGGAGAAGACACTTTGTGCATATATTGTCAAATGTTAGGTCTATCTCCTGTCCTCCCCTGCCCATAACCCCATCGATGGGGGATTTTATGGGTACTGTTATTGTTGTGGTTATTGTTGAGTGTGTTTAATTATCATATGTGTGGGTTCAATTGAGAACTGTTAGATACACATGAAAAATAGCTGCACAATTATATCTGCTCTAATGTATATGAAAGAAAATATGTGTTTGAAAATCAGGATATTTAAGGACATTGAATGGTATGTGAGTGATCCAAACAGTAGAAGAACTTCAGTGTGTTTGTTTACTTCAATGACCTTAGTCACCTTACCAACGTGGGCAAATTGATTGTCACAGTATATTTAATAGTTGTAGTTTAAATTACAAAAAGTTGTGGATGTAGAGTTGCTCCATTGGGACCTGAACATGACGGGTTTGAAACATGGAAACTACCTTATGCATGAAGGGGTAAAGGCAGCCTATATCTCCCTTCCCAAACCCCAAAAAGGTGGGAGCCTCGCGCACTCTTTTGGTTTTAGCTCCCTTTGAGGATGATCATTCCCTTTTGAGTGGCCATTCCATCCTTTATTGGTGGACCAAACAGGGGAATAGGTATTTGATTTTTAATGCTCAAGAGACGAGAAGTTAGAGTGCAACGGTTACGATTTAACTTCGTGAATGAAACTGTGGAGAAAATCCCTAGGCATTAGGCAAAGAAGCCTTAGGTCCCCAGTTCAAAAGTTAGAGGTAAATTATATTTGTTTTTCGAAACAAAAA
Organism: Gaultheria prostrata; assembly: GCA_036023075.1. Classification (NCBI taxonomy): domain Eukaryota; kingdom Viridiplantae; phylum Streptophyta; class Magnoliopsida; order Ericales; family Ericaceae; genus Gaultheria; species Gaultheria prostrata. Next base: position 55,022 of record JAXBDA010000593.1, on the reverse strand, counting down.
CCTTGTACTTCTTAATGTTCGGGGGATTGAAGTTTTAACTACGAGGTCAGGTGGTGCATGTGCAAAAACATAGATAGATGTTTTCTGCACTCTCCTTTTGGGGTTGTATGTGGAGATTGAATCTTCATTTTGATGCATGACGTACTGAATCTTCGACTTATCTATGCAACATTAGCACCACTGGCCCTACTGAGATCTTTTTTTCTTTCCCTTTTTCAAGTATTTCTTTTGAGTTCCTGAATTTCTGAATCATCTGTCTTTTGAAATTTGTTCCTTCAATTAGGCGAATATCATTTTATTGTCGCTCGCAGGAAGTTCTTTTTCTTCCCTTTTCTCCTAACTTCACCATTTATAGGCTTCTCCGTTTTGGTTTTGCTCATGAGATTTTGTAGTGTGAGGAGTCAAAATTTGGGTTACCTGTTACGTACTTTATCGATTCAAGCCACACCATCTTTGCGCCTCCAATAAGGTCTTTGGTTCAAGCATGCAAAAAGTTTTGATTTTTTCTTTCACTTTCTGGACTTTGCTATGGTTTTTAGATTTTGTATATGTTTTCTCGGACATAAGTGTTACATCTAGGGGTATTATTTTTTGTGTTTCTTCTTACCTTTCGTGTTCATTCAGGATGACGAGTGATCATGCTGTGGAGCTGGTAAATGACGGGGACAGTGAATTTATTGTGGAGTTTTAAGGGACCTAAAGGAAGTGTGTCTCTAACTCTCTCATTCTCCGCTAACTTTGTTGTTCTTTCACATTTCTTTGTGTGGCAAGGACTGCAGCAGTCCCATTATGCACTTCTCTAGATCTCTATGGGTACTCTCCCTGTGTGTGTACTGTGTAGTTGTGTGTGTGTTGGCAGATGTTTTAGAATGCTATAATGGAATCTTTGATATGTTCTTATGTTTTTGCTTTTAGTTTGTTTCAAACTCAAACTTTGGCCCTGCATCAGACAAAGCCAGCTTTCTCTACTCTTAAGCCCACCTCAGCTCTCACCTCATCCACCTCCAATAGTCACCATCTCATTGTGTACTAGATTTTCCATGGGGTTCCCAACCAACTCAGGAAAACTTTGCATTTCTTGGCACCATAAGTTTATAACTCAGGATGAACCATTTTACTTAAGAATAAGTGAAACGGGGTTTTAGGATGATTAGAAGTCTATGTAACGTGGGAAGTATGCACCTACAATCTATGTTAATAGCACTCACCACCATATGTTATGCGCCAATGATACCAGGCCGTATGTTCTTTGGGGAACTGATCTTTTTTGTTTGTGAGAGGGCTGTTTTTGCCTTAGCTACATATTGGGTTCTAATGACGACCTTTCAAGGGAAAATTTGACACCATAACATGCAGGTTTAAAATTGGTTGGTGACGTGGTTGTGTTTTTTTCAATACTGGAAGGTGCGTAAAAAGTTAATAGCTTGAAGATTACGAAGACTACATGCCAATTAGTTGTCATACGTAAATGATGCTAAATCCATTCTTTTCTCTTAGTTTTCTTTTACCCGTGCTCTTTGTTTGTTGTTTACTGAGAATTTTCCTCTCAAGGTTTAAATGATAATGATTAGGTAAGCATACTGGCAATGCTTCTCTTCTGAATCCTTTACCTGTACCTTTTAGTAATTCAACATATAAGTCTAGACACAAATGCATATTAAGTCCTTTCCTAAAGCAGATTTTAGTATCTCTGTTCATTTATCTACTTGGCGTTTGCTTTGGTCTTTCTCTTTCAGGCCTTTACGATGGTGGCATTTGGAAAGTCCGAGTTAAGCTTCCAATTGTTTATCCTGACCAGCCTCCTTTTGTTGAGTTTGTGGACACGATATTCCACCCTAATATTGGTGAAGTGTGAGTTCTCTTGTCCATTTGAAAGCTCAGTCATACAGTCATACGCATTAACTCATTAGAATAACTGTTTTTTTTAAGATATTATACTGGCTTAACAAAACTTTTAAGTGACCACACTTACACTACAAAAGGATTGTGACTTGTGGATAGTTTGAATCCTGGAGTGCAGTATCAGGCGAGATGGGACCCTTTCTCCCGATCTGCCGGGGAGGCGCATTCGCCTTAAGAAAAGAAGCTCAACAGTTCTCTGTTTAAAGGGTTGAAAAATTATAATCGTTCCACTTACATAATGGTGTATCGCTAGTGCAAGTTAATCTGAGCTCAAATAATCATTATTTTCTTTTTTAACAAACTGCAGGTCGGGCTCTGTATGCGTGGATGTTCTTGATGAAAATTGGAGTCCCGGATATGGTAATCACTCTTGATTGTTAAACTTCTGATTCTGTTGTATGCAAAGTGCCACCTTTGCTGCATTCTTTTTGTCTGTTTTGTTTAGATTTTTAATCTATTTATAGTATTGATATTCCTTGCCTTTCAACTACAGATCTTGTAAACGTATTTGATGTTTTCCTTCCGGAACTCTTGCGCAAACCAAATCCTTCAGATCCACTCAATGCTGATGCTGCTATATCGATGCTGCAGGATACAAAGCTGTATGAACAAAAAGTCAAAGGTACTATTTTCGATTTTCAACTAGTTTTAACGGATATAACCATGTTTCTGGAAGAATTTAAGTGCTGTGAGACTCAAACCACCGTACCCTCGGGTAAAGTTATTTGTGACTCATAACATCGAGTTTGTGTACATATATTTTTCACTTTGATGGTAATAGCTCTTGTGATACTATGAGTCATTTAGCAGGTATGCATCTGACTGATAGCTTAAGTAAAAAAGGTTTACCTTATACTACTTGCGCTGCCAAGACACCTATTTCATATCCAGAAAAATGACATATGTGATGATAATATCCGTCGTTTAGATTTGTCTTAGTTGAGCAGCTTAGAACAGAGGAAATCACATTTTGGCTTTTCCTCAAACATTCCTCCAGCCCCTTAAGGAATGTTTGGGGTTTCGATAAGAAAGGACTGGTTTGCCCAGACCATTTAGGGGGCCACATATCCAGCCTTATGCCGTGACTGGAGTGCCTTTTTTTTTTCTTTCTTTCTTTTTCCTGAAACTGTATTTATACCCGCATGGCTTATTGAGTAGATGATGCGACGGTGATGTGGAAGACAACCACATCAGCTTCAATCAATAAGCACCGTATAGGCTTCCGTTGGGTGGAATGTGGTATTAGATTCAGCAGTTATTTCTGGATACTGCATAAACCTTTCAAATCTCATCCCTACCTCTTTACATTATGGTCTGTATTGTTTTTATGGTAGCAGAGTACTGTGAGCGTTATGCAAAGAAGGAGAACGTTGCCCCTCCAGTTGAAAATGAGAGCAACGATGACAAAACCAGCGACGGACAATGCACTTCAATTGATGAAGATTTTCCACGGGATGCTGATCCATGACTGGCTACGGGTTCTTCTGTTACATATAATTACCAGCATTTTTTGCACTAGTCTGATTGTATGATGTATAGTAAGCTTGCAAATCAAGAATGTTGTACTGCATATTGACATTGACACGTTTCGAGGATTTTTCAAAGGTACAAGGAATTAGATATAGAAAGGTTTTGATCAATTTCTTTGATTTCTCAGTTAAAATTAGAATTCAGAACTACCTCAGATTACAATGTAACAATATACAACTTTAGCAGCACTATAAGAATACCATTTGATACTTATATCATGACATTTGTGTTGATGTGCCGCCCTTGCTGTTTGCTGGAAATGAACCGTAAAAGAAATCTATGAGTATTGCACTGTAAAAGCATTACCTAGGCGGGCGACGGCGGATCTCATCGGCGGCTTAGCTAGTGGTGATGTCCGGCGCGGCTCTCTTGGTGGCAGGTTGAGGTGTACTCATTGGCTTGTTTCGATAGCATCACAGGGACGGCGTATGGGGTTGCCTTGCGCGTAATGCCCCGGCATCGAGGGTGACCTTGGAACCGGTTTGAGGACTTGGTTGAATCTTTGTGTTTGTTGTTTGTTTTCGGCTTTTGAGTTCTTATCTTGTACTTTGATTTTCCGTTGAACCAAAAAAAAAAAAAAGCATTACCCATTATCCTCTGACCTTTGCTTCCAGACAGCCACGATCCATTTAGTCCGCGAATTCCTAATTCCCATAACCTTGGTCATGATCTGTTCGGGTGTTAGAAGGGGCAAACTCACAACTAGATCAATGGCTGAATCATCTTCCATCTTAGGAGTAAAAAGCTTTGGCAATCCATCCCTAGAAGTATCACCTTCTTAGGCAATGAGTTGAACCTCAAGAGGCAGATGGGTTTCGGGAACTTCAACCTGCAGCTTGTCTAGAGAAGATTGCACCTTGGTTGTGAGCTGTTAAATTGCCAGGCCCCAATGGCAGAGCTATAATTTTGGCCCGAGGGTCCTCTGGTTTAATAGACGTATCTTTATCTAAACGTATACTTTATTACTATATCATAGAGTTTTTGTTTTTCAATATAATGCATTTGTACACATGAATTATTATCTGGTTGTATAGCCAGAGGTATGCCTCTACGTAGTTTTTTTTTATCGGTAAAGAAAATTTCATCTCCATAAAGGTACGTAGTTTTTTTTTTTTTATCGGCAAAGAAAATTTCATCTCCAGAAAGGGCGAAATATTAAATTAGTACAACAGAAGAGATCCTGCATTGAGGTAGTCTCGAAGGGACCGGAACCCTCCTACTTCTAGAGCTTGCAGAAACCTAAACTGCACCTCGCCTCTCATTTTGGTCCATAAATGAAAGTGCCTCTACGAAATATGAAATGCCTCTACGTAGTTGTATGTTTGTTTGGTCTTAAATGAAAGTGTGATTATAAAATAAAAAAAAAAAAAAAACACTCATATGCTTATTTCCTTGTTAACGATTTTTTTTTTTTTTGAGTTATCAGAATGTTAAACAATCTGTTTTTTATGTAAATAAATAAAAATTATTGAAGTTACAAGAAGTCATTACACTTATACAGCATCGATAATACTCGAAGTAGATGTATAATGGAGTATAATTGAATTGGTGAAACTTGGGGCTGGGCCCAACCCAGCCCATCGCTTCCCTCCGTCCCATGGCATTGCTCATGCCGTGGCTTCTTGAGCTCACAAGAGTGGCAACAATAGGTTTTTTTTTGGGGGAAATTCCAGGCCGCCCCCACTTTTTGTGGGGGCTTCCATCCAATTCCTTTTTTGTATTTTACTCCTAAACAAGTCCTGTGCGCGCGTGGAATACTTTTTCCGCTGACCCACTCTCCCTTCTCTCTCTCTCTCTCTCTCTCTCTCTCTTCGCGCACGCCTGACACGTTCCTCTCTCTTCTCCCTCCCTCTACGTTTCCTCTCTCTCTTCTCCCTCTCTCTCTCTACATTTAAGGCTGACATTAATTTCTCTCGCTTTCTCTTTCCTCTCTCTTCTCTCCTTTTTATTTTTAAAAATTTAAATATTTATAACTTTTAATTTATATATCCGATTTTGAAAACAAATATGTTTTTGGAACTTACTCGACGATATCTATCTAACAAGACCAATATTGAATATAAAATTATGCATACAAAAAAAAATTCTTAGAGTGTGAATTTGTATATTTTTGTGTATTGAATATAAAATTACTCTATCAAATTAGAATTTTTTAACAGATATTTCTTATCTGTTGAATTTAGAGAGTTATTTTTTACAGATATTTTTTATCTGTTCAATACAGACAAAAATAATATATTTGATAGATATTTTTGACAGATATTTCTTATTTGTTCAATTTTTTGACAGATATTTCTTATCTGTTGAATGTAGAGAGTTATTTCTTATCTGTTGAATGTAGAGAGTTATTTTTTACAGATATTTTTTATCTATTCAATACAGATAAAAAAATGTATATATTTGATAGATACTATTTTTTTATAGATATTTCTTATCTGTTCAACGCAAAAAGTTATTTTTTACAAATATTTTTTATCTGTTCAGTGTAGAGATTTATTTTTTACAGATTTATTTTATCTGTTTGTCATTTTGCCTTCTATGTTTGTTTTATTTGTATATAGTAGCCAAAATAGTTTATTTGTTGCATTATTGTGTCTTATATGTTCTTTTTTTGTGGTTTATCTATTGGTAATTGTGATTTATATGTTATGGTATAAATAACTTTTTTTTTATGTGTATAGGATTTTATATTCAAAATGGATCTTGTTGTAAAGATCTAATTGAGTAGGTTTCAAAAATATATATATTTTAATTTTTTGATATGCACAACAAAAAATATAATTGTTTAAAGTTTAAATCTAAAATAAAAAAAAGGGAGAGGAGAGAGAGAGAGAGAGAGAGAGAGAGAGAGAGAGAGAGAGGGAGTACGCATGAAAAAAGGGGGAAGAGAAAGAGGGGGTACGCCTGCCCAGAGAGAAAGAGAGAGAGAGAGAGAGAGAGAGAGAGAGGTGTTTGACTTGTCAAATCAATTGAGACACTTTCTCTTTCATCTTTCCCAATACCCACCGGTTCATTTAAAAAAGTGGGGTAAAGAGAGGAAAATGATAGCGCGTGGAAAAGGGGTTGGGCGGAAGGGGTTTGACATGCGAAGGGTTTGCACGGGATGACGCGAACGAAACAAGACCGACCTGTCAGAACCCTTTTTTTTTTGGGCTCCCTATCAAATACTTATCTCAATTGCCTCCTCAAGTTTCATTTGCTAGTTGCTACCACTCCTATTTTGGATGTAGAGTGACCCCTTTGAGCCTAGGTTGAGTGGTCTAACCGTGTCCAGAATTATTGAATACTTATAGATTCATGTCCATCGGAACCGTAGCATTGCTCTTTCTCAATTTTTTTGTTATTTGTTTCTTTTTCCTCCCTTTTTATTATGGGTCTTGCTAACGTGTGCTCAATGAGCACACGATAACCACACAAACAAACAAAGAAAACACATATTCCAATACACCTTTTACACTTTCATACATTTCAATACACATTTCACACATTTCAATACATTTTTTCAACTTTAACGTGTGCCTATTAGGCACGCGTTAGACAATGAAGAGAAAAACAGACAGTAAAAAAAATTAAAAAAATCCCCCTTGTTTAAGTCATAGGAGAGACCAATAAGATTTATGACGTTACCAACTATTGAAAATTTTTGACGTTACTAACCACTCGTATTTTATGAAGTATGTCTCCTTTACTCCAAAACAGACGAATCTTGACTATTTTTCTTCTCATCTCCCTCTCAAATCAATTCAGATCTCTACATGATCTACTTTTAAGAACCCTCTGCAATGGTTGACAGTATTTTACCTTTCTTGATGCTAAATTTTGACAGACTCGGGGTCCTGTGCCCGTAGGGCACCATATGGGGCATATCTGGATCTTCTATCTCCGTAATCAGTGGTTTAGAGTACAAAAGGATTTTTAGTAGAGTTTAACTTTTAGCGGTCAAATTACCAAACGAAGGTGAACCATCTATTACGGAGATGGATGATCCAGATGTGCCCTACATGATCCCCATTCCAATTTTTTTTAGCCAGAAGAAAGAAATTTTCATTAGAACAACCAGAACACAAGGGATACAGTTTCAAAAGAACATAAGATCATGAGTACATCAAAAACAACAACAAACATGAACTGTAATAACAACAGAGACTGGGAACAACAAAAAGTCAGGAAGCGTCCTGAAGAAGCCCGGCTCCGTCCTCTGTATCTGGATGGGGCATGAAGACAGAGAGAGCGTTATTGGCAAGCAAGTGAGCTCTAACAACCTCTTCGTGTGAAAACCTTATGGATCTGACAAAAAGAAAGGCGGTGGATCTCCGTGGTGAGTTTATCAATCAAAAATCTGTCCCTGTGGTGACTCTCATGTCTCCCTGCTAACTGCATAACAACATTATAACAATCAGTATGGATATGAACACCATTAAAGTTATTATTAAAAGACCAAGCAATTGCTTCCTGGATAGCTAGAAGTTCAGCTTGGAAGGGACTGTTGCTATAAGAAGAAGATATTGCCGTTTGGTTGATCAGAAAACCATCCTATGAGGAAGCCGTGAAGCCCAATCTACACCAAAGATTTCCTTCTTTCCAAGGCCCATCAATATGCAAGATGCAAGTCCTCTGAGGTGAGATAGAGGAAGGGCATGACTTAATGGTGAAAGAAGGCGGCCGGTGAGGCGGCAAAGAAGGGTTCTGTGAATAGTGGTTCTGCCAACGAGAGGCCCTATTAAACCACTGGGTAGTATCCTTTGCCATAGCCATAACAGCAGGAGGATTAAATTGGAGATTCGAGAAAACAAACTGGTTTCTATACTTCCAAATAGCCCAAAGAATAGAGATAAAGAGAAAGAGCCGTTCTTTGTTCTGCTGTAGGCACACAAGGCGGTCCACAAACCAATTCTTAAAAACCAATGGCGAAGAGATACCCAGAGTGTAGGACAAGTTGCTGATATTCCAAACGATTCTAGTTTGGCTGCAGAGAGACTTTTGAAAAAAAAAACAATTTTCTTACAATTTTTTTACTCCATCCGTTCTAATTTTATAGTTCCTCCTTCCATCTAACCAGATAAAAAATCGACTATATATTTCAATTTGTAATACATTTTATATATACAAAATAGATCTAATTTGATAGATATTAATTTGATGTAATAAATAAAGTTTTTGAAATCACCTAAAATGTTACAGATTATAAGATACTCCCTCTATTCCAAAATGATAGTTCCTTTTGGATTGTGAGTTATTTTCAACGACTTATATCTTCTAATGTGAACCTAAAAATATATGCATTATCGATCTTGTTTGATAGATTTCATTGAGAACTTTTATATGGTGTAAAAAAAATTCAAAAATTATTTCAATAAATATATTATTTTTTAGTTTAAAAATTACACGTAGATTCGTAATAGACTATCAATTTGAGAACGGAGGAAATATAATACTATTTTGAAAAGTAGCACCAACTCCAAAGAGACCATAAAATTGGATGGGGAGCGTACTGGTACTTGTTTCCCCTCACTTTTTTCCCTCTTCTCCTGTGTTCCCTTCCACAGCTTCAAAGTTCAAACACAGTTTTAATTCCCAGAAGGAGTGAAGGGTTTTCCCTCGAAATTCATAGGGACAAACAGATGATCACATTTTTCAAGTTCCCATTCATTTATATATCCTGCCGTAATGTTCGATTTTGCCACAATTCCTTTACCCTTCTCTTTATCAACACGTGCTTCTTGATATCCAGACCTCTCTCTCTAATCTCTCCCTATATATCACGATTGGGCTGGTGCTTTTCAATTCTTTTGGCAGTAGCGTGTGTTCAAAAAACCCTCTGTATCAGATAACTCATTTCGGGTTGGTTCTTCATCTTTATTCAGTCTTTCTTGTATTGATTTCTGGGTTATAACTCATGATTCTTTTGCTTCACGTTACCTATGTATGATTCGCTGTTCTCTTTCTTCACTGTTTCTTGTATTGATTTATGAGCTATGACCCATGATTCTTTCGTTTCACATTATCTATGTATCATTTTCTAGTCTTTCTTGTATTGAGTTCTGAGTCATAATTCACGATTCTTCCGTTTTGCATAATTTATGTATGATTTGCTTTAGTCTTCTCCAGTCTTTCTTATACTGGTTTCTGAGTTACTCCATAATCCATGATTCTTTAGTTTCACTTTATCATGTATGATTTGGTTTAGTCTTTCTTCAGCCTTTCTTGTTTTGATTTCTGAACCATAACTCGCGATTCTTTTGTTTCACATTATTTATGTATGATTTGGTTTAGTCTTTATTCAATCTTTCTTGTATTGGCTTATGGGTTATAACTCATGATTCTTTTGGTTCGCATTTACCTATGGATGACTTGCTTGAGTGTTTTTTTTTTTTTTTTTGTTTCTTGAATATGCTATACTTTACATATGGGGGTTTGATTTCGTTTTAGATTATTGATTTTGCATTTGAAGTTTTATGAGTTTTCTTGAAATTCACAAAATTCCAATACCTTTAGTCGAAAATATATCAAGATGATTTTCCACTGTGTTCTCATATCTAGTTGTGCAAAGATGCCCTCCAAATACAGTTTGTTGAAAGAAAAGGATGAAAATGAATAGTATAAACTATTAATGAATTTAAGGAACTTTGACAAATGTTATTGAGGAACTTTTACGAAATGAAGTTGTTGAAGGACATAAGAGCCAGTGGTGGTGCTAGAATTTTAGAGGCGCGAAGTTAAGTTATACTGTGAGTTTTTGTTCCCTACAATTTCTCCATTTTAGTTAACTTTTATGATGACTCTAGTGGTACATACACCAATTCACAAACAACATCAGCCTCCAAATGCAACTTCACTCAAATGGACTTCTCATAGTCATTTGTACAGTTAGGGTCCTGGCATTTCACCTCTTTCTTCCAATACTCAGATAGGAGTAAGTACACCAATGCGTATTAGAGTTTCATTACACTCTGCATTCTAAAAGCCATCATGATCGTTAGTATATTAAATTAAAAATGTTATTGTTTGGCCACCTGGACCTTTTGTAGCAAGAGATCTTTCCATTTGAAGCCCTTGTAATGGCGAGCAGGTCATATGGATCTAAGCGCGGCCACTCGACTTTAGTTTGTTGTGCCTCTTGAAATTGCTACATTCATATTAATAGAATTTATAACTTCTTTTTGGCTCTGGAATTTTACAGAGTGGAAGGCTTTGATACAGTGGCCTCTACTTGGTTAAACTCTGTGCATTTAGTGTGGATCTTCAGAAACAGGTTTGCGTTTGCTCATGCAATTTGTTGATATTTATTAATCGTTCCTCTTACATGTATGTAGATTTTCTTAAAGCTAACAAAATGAGTTTAGTGATGTTGATTTCTTTGATGCACTTGACCAGATCGAAATTCTTTGATCACGAGAATGGATTCTTCGAGCAAGAGAAAATCTTCGGATATTACGAAGCTGTAAGTTTCTTAATGGCTCTTATTTTTTTTCATACACCTATCTAAAGCTTATCCTAAATGCGGATTCCTTGACTCTCTTTGTCTTTAATTGGTGGGTAACTACCAATATTGCTGACACTTTGGGTGTTTTCTCATGGTAATTGTTTTGGTCATGGAAGATAAATTTGTCCAGGCACCTACTCAACTCGATATTCTTTCCAAATGCTTGGGGTTAGCTATGGCCTATCTGGATTGTATATAGTTGATGACAGTATAGATTACCCGTCATGAAATTCACGGGACTATTATTTCTCATTAGTCATTACCCATTTGACTTGGATCATATATTTTGTTTTCCTTTGCCAGCACTTTGTTAGTCTTCTTTTTGTATAGATTTGTATTTTATGAGTGGTTGGCTAAGTTCTTAAATCACACTTTGGGTTATCCACTATAATGAGATGCATCCTTTGGACAACATATTTTTGTGATATTCTGATTGTATTTCGTCTTGGCTTTGTTTCTATCCTTTTAGTGGTAAGATTTTCTGAGGAGAAGCCACTTTGTGCATATATTGTCAAATGTCCAGTCGTACTCCTCCCCTGCTCATACCCCCATCGATTGGGGAGTTTTATGGGTACCGTAATTGTTGTGGTTCAATTGAGAGCAGCTATATTTAGGATCGTTGTATACATATCTGATGAAAAATTGCTGCACAATTATATCTGCTCTAATGTATATGAAAGAAAATGTGTTTGAAAATCAGGAGATTTAAGGAAATTGAATGGTATGTGAGTGATGAAAACCATAAAAGAAGAACTTCAGTGTGTTTGTTCACTTCAATGACCTTAGTCACCTTACCAAGGTGGGAAAAATTGATCGTCACAATATTTAATCTTTGTAGTTTAAATTATGCAAAGTTTTGGATGTAGAGTTCCTCCATTGTGACCTTAACATGATGGGTTTGAAACATGGAAACTACCTTATGCATGAAGGGGTAAAGGCTGCATATATCTCCCTTCCCAGACCTCCCAGACCCCCAAAGGGTGGGAGCCTCATGCACTCTTTTGGTTTCCTTAGCTCCCTTTGAGGATGATCATTCCTTTTTGAGTGGCCATTCCATCATTTATTGGTGGACCAAACAGGGGAATGGGTATTTGATTTTTGACATAGCCCAAGAGATGAGAAGTTAGTGTGCAATTGTTAGGATTTAACTACATGAATGAAACTGTCCGGAAAAATCCCTTGGCATTAGGCAAAGAAGCCTTAGGTCACCGGTTTGACAATCAAGGTAAATTATGTTTGTTTTTTGAAACAAAAACCTTGTACTTCTTAATGTTGGAGGGATTGGAGTGTTAACTATGAGGTCAGGTGGTGTATGTGCAAGACATAGATGGCATGTGTGTTAAAATGGGGCCTTCGTCACCCTTCTTAGTGACATCTGGCTGATAATTTTTAATTTGATTATTTGATGTCAGCTGTTTTCTGTACTCTTCTTTTGGGGTTGCATGTGCTGATTGAACCTTCATTTTGATGCATGAAGTACTGAATCTTCGACTAATCTATGCAATACTGGCACCACCGGCCAAACGGATAATCTTGATTTCTTTCCCCTTTCCAAGTTTTTCTTTTGAGTTCCTGAATTTCTGAAGCATCTTTGTCTTTCAAATTTGGGCCTTCAATTAGGGGAATGTCATTTTACTGTCGCTCACAGGAAGTTCTTTTTCTTTGCTTTTGGTCTTACTTCATTTTGGTTTGCTCATGAGATTTTGTAGTGTGAGGAGTCAATATTTGGGTTACCTGTTAAGTACATTATCAATTCAAGCCACATCATCTTTGTGCCTCCATTAAGGTCTTTGGTTCAAGCATGCAAAAAGTTTTTATTTTTTCTCTCATTTTCTGGACTTGTGATATGTTTTTTAGATTTTTCATATGTTTTTTCGGACAGAAGTGTTACATCTAGGGGTAATGTCTTTTGTGTTTCTTCTTACCTTTCGTGTTCATCAAGGATGATGAGTGATTATGCCGTGGAGCTGGTAAATGACGGGGACAGTGAATTTATTGTGGAGTTCCAGGGACCTAAAGGAAGTATGGCTCTAACTCTCTCATTCTCTGCTAACTTTTGTTCTTTTACCTTTTTTTTTGGCAAGGACTGCTGCAGTCCCATTATGCACTTCTCTAGATCTCTATGGATACTCTCCCTGTGTGTGTAGTTGTGAGTGTGTTGGCGGGTGTTTTGGACTAATCTTCCTGCAATTATAGTTCTAGAATGATACGATGGAGTTTTTGATATGTTATTATCTTTTTGCATTGTTCCAAACTCAAACTGTGGTCAAAGTACAGAAGTGCTTTTAACAGTATTGGTTCAGCCCTGCATCAGACAGCCAGCTTTCTCTACTCTTAAGCCCACCTCAGCTCTAACCTCGTCCACTTCCAACAGTCTCTCACCATCTCATTGTGTACCATATTTTCCATAGGGATCCACAACCAACTCAGGAAAACTTTGCATTTCTTGGCAGTACAACTCAGGATGAATCGTTTTACGTAAGAATAAGTAACGTGGGGGGTTTTAGGATGATTAGGAAGTCAATGTAACATGGGAAATATATACCTACCATCTATGTTAATAGTACACACCAACATATGCTTTGCGCCAATGATACCAGGCCGTATGTGCTTTAGGGAACCGATATTTGTTGTTTGTGAGAGAGCTGTTTTTGGCTTAGCTACATACTGAGTTCTAATGACTTTCATGTGAAAATTTGACACCTTAACATGCAGGTTTAAAATTGGTTGGTGTTGTTTTTTTAATACTGGAAGGTGCGTAGAGAATAAAGATCTTAAATAGTACTTAGGAAGCCTACATGCCAATTAGTTGGTACGCCTAAATGATGTTTATTCCGCATTTTCCAATTACATTTTTTTCCTCTCGTGTTCTTTGTTTTTGTTTTTTTTTTTCTGAGAATGTTCCTTTCAAGGTTTATGAATGATCCTTTGGTAAACATATTGACAGTGCCTCTTGCTTTTGGCGGTAACCCTACCCTTTTTCTTTCGTCACTTTCTTCCATACTCTTCTGAATCCTATACCCGTACCTTTCTGTAATTGAACTATAAGTCTAGACACAAACACATATAAAGTCCTTTCCTAAAGCAGGTTTTAGTAGCTCTGTTCATTTATGTACTTGGCCTCTGCTTTGGTGTGTCAGGCCTTTATGAAGGTGGCGTTTGGAAAGTCCAAGTTCAGCTTCCAGATGATTATCCTTACAAGCCTCCTGTTGTTGAGTTTAAGAACAAGATATTCCACCCTAATATTGATGACTTGTGAGTTCTCTTGTCCATTTGAAAGCTCACTCATAATCGTTAACTAATAATAAGAACTGCTTTTTTTAGCCATTGTTCTGGTTTAACGAAACTTTTAAGTGACCACACTTAGAACTACAAAAGGATTGTGACTTGTGGATAGTTTGAATCCTGGAGTTCACTATCAGGCTAATCTTGGACAGTTCTCTGTTAAAAGGGTTGAAACCACATACATAATGGTGTATCACTAGTTGCATGTTTATTTGAGCTGAAATAATCATTATTTTCTCGCTTAACAAACTGCAGGTCAGGCAATGTATGCGTGGATGTTCTTGACGAAAATTGGAGTCCCATTTATGGTAATGAACATTGATTGTTACCTTCTGATTCTTTTGTATGCAAGTGCCAACTTTGCTGCATTCTTTTTGTGTGTTTTGGTTTTTTTAGTTGTAGTATTGATTTGCCTTGCACTAACTGCAGTTGCTGTTTCTACAACAGATCTTGTAAAAGTATTTGAAGATTTTCTTCCGCAACTCTTGCGTGATCCTAATCCTTCAGATCCACTCAATTTAGATGCTGCTGCATTTATGCTGGAGGATGAAAAGCTGTATGAAGAAAAAGTTAAAGGTACTACTTTTGATTTTTCACTAGATTTAAGGCGTATAACAAAGTTTCCGGAAGAATTTAAATGCTGTGAGACTCACCATACTGTACCCATGGCTCGCGACTCATAATTACAAGTTTGGGTATAATTTATTTCACTTCGATGGTAATAACATCCTAGGATTCTGAAGCTTGAAATTGGCAGTTTAGTCTGATTCATATTACTTGTTTAGACGAACTATTTCATCCAGTGCTTAAAAAACAGCGTTGTTCTGGGTATTTAGCAGGTCTGCATCTGACTGATAGCTTAAGTAACATATTTGTACATATAAATGGGTGCAACCTCTGCATAGGGGTTTTTTAGTGGGGGGAATTGGTGTTAATTTTTTTTTACCTTATTCGACTGCCAAGACACCTATTTCACATCCAGAAAATTGCAGATGGTGATGATAATATCCGTCTTTTAGATTTGTCTTTAGTTGAGCAGCTTAGAATAGAGGAGAAATCACTATTTTCATTTTCCTCAAACATTTCTCCGGCCCCTTGAGGAATGTTTGGTTTTTGATAAGAAAGGAGAAACATTTCTCCAGCCACTTGAGGAATGTTTGGTTTTTGATAAGAAAGGACTGGTATCCATATAGGAGGCCACATATCCAGCCTTTACCACCTTGTTTTTTTTTTTTTCCTTTTCATTCCGGGGCATCGTTTTTATCCTCACATGGTTTACCGAGTAGATGATCATACGACGGTGCTGTGGAAACCTACTGCATCAGCTTTGAAGTTTAACCAATAAAGCACCATATAGGCTTCCGTTGGGTGGAATGTGGTATAAGATTCAGTAGATATTTCTGGATTCTATAAAAAGTAAAAACCTTTCAAATGTCATCCTTGCGTTCAATATTTCCTTAAATCCAGAAAATACCTCTTCACCTTATTCTCTGTGATTGTTTTTATGGTGGCAGAGTACTGTGAGCTTTATGCGAAGGAGATCAATGCCCCCCAAGTTGAAAATGAGAGCAGCGATGACAAAACCAGCGACGGACAATGCACATCAAGTGATGAAGATTTTCCAGGGGATGCTGATCCATGACGGGCTACGGGATCTACCGGCATTTTTGCATTAATCTGGTTGTATGATGAAACCGTAGTAAGCTTGTAAATCAAGAATGTTGTACTGGAAAATTAACAATGACGCGTTTCAAGGATTGTTCAAAGGTACAAGGAATTAGATATGGGAAGGTTTTGATAAATTTCTTTGATTCCTCAGTTAATATTACTAGAATGTAGAGCTACCTCAGATTACAATGTAAAAAATATAGGAGTAAAACTTTAGCAGCAATATAAGGATGCCATTTGATATGTCAAGTTAGGTTTCTTTATCTATTACTTGTCATAGCATTTTTGTAGGTCATGCTGTATAAGATAAACTGTTTCTAAATATTTAAAAAGTTGAGTGCGTGAGGAATTTACGCCTACTTTTTATTTAGTACTACCTCTTTTTGGCAATTAGAGGCAAAGATTGGTCATTGCTACTTGAAGGACATGCATAGGTACAAATTAAGCATTTCTCATTTTTACTCGTGCCCATGCTGTGCCTGTGCCACATGCCACAAAACACCGGCCCAGCCTAGCCCACCTATAGGATCGTGTCGTCCCATGCCATGCCACTCTTAAACATGCCATGCTCATGCTGTTCTTGTGCTGGCTTGACCCATTTGACGCCTCTACCCTCAAGCCTAGGTTTGAATTGTCTAACTGTATCCGGAATTGTTCAATTCTTGTGGATCCACGTGCATTGGAACTGTAGCATTCCTCTTTCTTGATTTTTTTTGTTATTTGTTTCTTTTTCCTCCCATTTTCCTTACTAACAAAAACTACACAATGAAGAGAGAGAAAAAACAAAAATAAAAACAAAAATTCCCCGTTGTTTAAATCATAAGAGAGAAAAAAGTTGCCGAAAGTTACTTTTTAAGATAACAATGCCAACTCTTAATTCCAAAACAAAATTGCCAAAGACATTTTTTTGGCTTAATTGTAGTGCCAAAGAGTAAAAAAAAAACAACAATGTTTTTTTGAACTGAAATCTTTGTTCGGTTTGACGTTTTTCACCTGGTTTAGAACTAAGGTGTTGTTCTCCAATAGATTTTATCAAGCCCTAGATTTTATCCATTGGTGAATAGATTTGATAAAAACTCAAATTAAATTTTGTTTGGTTCCCCTTTTGAGGAAATAATCTGGTGTTAACCACTCATATTTGTGACGTTACCAACCGCTCAAATTTATGATGTTACCAACCACTCATTTTTGTTCGGTTCCTTACCGACCACTCATATTTATCAATTCAGCAAGATCTACTCTTGAAAACAGTCTGCAAGATCTCCCCCATCTCTGCGGCTGGTGTGCGGCATTCAAGCCGTCGAATGTGTTTTCAATGATCCTGATTTCATCTCGATACTTTGTAAATCTGAGCTATCCATTGTCAAGATGAAATCCGAGCTGCTGAAATCAACGGCTCGCATGCGCACACCAACACCCCTGGGCCATGACACAATGGTTGAGAGTATTTTACCTTTCTTGATGCTAAATTTTGACTTTGATGTTACTTTTGGCACAAAGGTTGAACTTGCTTACTAGGAGTATTTTTTTTTCCTACTTATTTCATTTTCTAAATGTAAATCCAAACGAAAAAAAAAAAACACTTTTCTTACAAATTTTTACTTCTCCTTTGACAAAATAAATAAATAAATTTTTTTTTTGCATTTGTTAGTTTTGCGTCGTTTTTTTGTGAATTATTGGTTCGTCTCGAGGAATCTAGAAAGTAAAAAATTAGGACAAAATTTTCAAAAACTTCACTAAGGACAAAAAAAATTCTAAATTTGTGTGGCTTATTGAATTATTTTTGTCTTTAGTCAAAAAAATTTTAGTTTCTTTAATAATTTTGTACTTTTTAAATTCTTCTCATCGAGACCAACGAATAATCCACGAAAAATCGATGCAAAATTAACAAATATAATTTGTTTCAATACTCCCACCGTCCCAATCTATTGATCCTGTGCGGATTTCAATGAATTATAGACTGAAAGATATTTAAAAGTCTAAAAATTACATTAAAATCTGCACAAGACCAACGATGTGGGATGGAGGGAGTAAAAACAAAAAAATAAACTAAATTATTTACTTTTGCCAAAGGACCTAACCTACCCCTCCCTTTTTTTCCCTCCTCTCTCCTCTACCACATCACCCTACATTATCCTACTACAATCCCGTCACTATTACGTCACCTCCCACCACTTATATACCACCATTACCACCCCTCCCACCCATATTTCCTTCTTCAAATCCCTCAAAATCTATCCTATATATTCCTATCATCATCCTTTTCCACCCCATCAATACAGACACCACCTCTACACCTTATCTCACCTTCCATAGCCATCCCATCACCTTTTAATCCACTCTTATATCCCATATCCCACAGAATCTGACCTAGCCTTATCTCCTCCACCTTACATCATCTTCTTCCACCCTATCTTACCCTAAAGACATCCCATCACCTTACACAACCACCCCCTCACATGGCCTTATTAGCTTACTTATTATAAAGTTTGATGGCTCCATACAGAAAAATAAGAACTTTGAGGATACAAATGAAATACGAGACAAAATGATGAAGCGGCGGAAGGTAGAGGTTAGAATCCACTTATCTCCAACTCATCCGTTGATACCAAACATAAAACCGACGTCATTTGCATAAATTGGGCTCAGACTCAAAGTCTTCTGTATCAATTTTGTGGAAAATGGGGGGCATGCTCTCCCTTAAGGGACATCATGCGTGCTGACCCCACCCGAACCGTCTGTGTTCGGCGAACAATGACGCAGATCTGCTCGGACCTAAACAGATTTGCACCGTCCATTACCAAACTAATCTGCGCCATTAATCGCCGAGCACAGACGGCCCAAATGGGTCAACTTAAGGACAACATGCACCCCTTGGATGTACCCATATGTACTAAAGTGTATTTTAGTTGCAAGATAGACATGGGATTTAGAAAAAAGAGAATTTCCTAAACATGAAACTGCGAGGACGTGGGCTTGTGTCGATTTTAACTTGCAATATGGATTTTGCTGTCACTATTTGACCCACAAAAATCATAGCACAGCAGTACGCTCTATCAATAACAACCTTTAGCTGCAACTTAAGTTCCCATCAAGAATTACATCTTCACAACGGAATCCATTCGATTCCCCTTTCTAACTAGCTTATAAATCACAGATAAACTTCCGAAATCTTCAATTCCAGCATCCATGTTTCATTTGGAGCAGGAAAACCAGTGTCCGACCGAAACCAGACAGATTGTCTCATTTACATTCTCATACATAAATTCTTTTGGAAAAAAAAAAAACTGAAAAAATTGATGGAATTCGACAAAATATTTCAGCATCTACCTCGAAACCTACGAAAAGCGAAGCTAATAAGTCACCACTATCACCTCTCTCTCGCTCTCTCTTCCTCTAGGTATCGCGCCTTGTAGTCCTCCGATGAGGAGGAGCAGCAGTTTCTTCCTTCTCATTTGCCTCTTCCTTCTCTTTGTTGCTTGATCGTTTGAAGTCTCAGCGTCTCCTGTCTTAATTGTATCCGAACTCACATTTGCCTGGCAAAATCAACCAATCACATTTTAAGAACTCTTGAAAACAAAAGTAGGGAAAATTAGCAAGTTACGAAAGGCCTAGGAAATCAAGAATTTCTTTCCGGGAAAAGGATCTTGAACAGGAGAGTGAAAATAACAACTACGATGGAGATGATGATGCCGATGGTGAGGTTTGCTTGTTTCTCTGCTTGCTCAATGAGTTCCTGCAAAACAAAAGTTACTAAAGTCAGAAAAAGCACAAAACATCAGAAAAGAGCGGAAATCCCGAGTAGGCGAGTATGATGATCACTTACTAGGATTTTAGGCTTGTGCTCACCCAAGAAAGGGACGTCTGCAATCTGGTAGACTATGTCAAACACCGCCTTCTGCAATAGCAGAACACCCGAACCCAAATACTTAGCTCACAGAATTACCTATCATGAAATAAAAAACAAAATGTAACTAAGCCCAACAAATTACCTGGACACTTTTGAGACCGTCTGAAGATGAAGCAGCTGCTTCCTCAGGCTTCTCTTTCTCCTTCTCAACTTCGAATTTAGGTTTCCAAGCTTCATCCCTGTACGACTCTGCCACCTTTTCATCGCTAGCTATCAAAATGTTGTCAAACAAGACACCATCCTGCATCATCCATATCTCTATGCCAATGGCAGCAATGGGCTCAAAATCAGGCCTCTCAGGTTCAAAGTAGCTAGGGTTCGGAATCTCCTGTGGCTTCCAGATACCCTTGTAATCAGGGTCGTTGATAAGTGGGGCATGCCATTTTCCCTTGTAAGCTGGATTCGCCTTCGTTGGCCTCTTCCACTTACCACAACCAGGAGCCGTAATCTTCTGAGCCTCCCATTCACCATCTTCTTCGTCATCCCAATCTTCTGAATCTTAGGGTTGTCAATCCGTGAATGGGAGCCTCCCAATCTTCTGAATCTTCGGAGCCTCCCATTCACCAAAACGACACAATTGTTACCAAGTTTGATGCTTAAACAACAATTCCCATGAGTATTTCCTCATATGTTTTTACTCCATCCTATGGAAAAAGTGACTGCTTTGCCAAATTTTTTGGAAAAAGTGACCTGAGAGATGAAGAAAACTAATCCGAAACACCCTTCAAACTGTCCTATGATTCTATGAATTCACATCTCATACTGAATTTAACCTGAAAATAGTTTCCCGCCAAACATGCTTAATTCAACATAAACAAACTAGAGAAATCATACATGCCACCGACTTTTACACCATACTTAAATCACGGCTTAGTTGGATGAATTTGAACGATTACATATCCGGTGGGAAACTGAAGTTCAATCTAACATACCTCATACCTCATCATGTTAAAAAATGAGAACAAGTGACAGTACTAACAAGCAAGTTTTTTTTTTTGAACGTCAATCTCATATATCAACGGCCCGAAGGCGAAAACAGCGCCCGAAGGCAATACAATGATTCCACAAAAGAGACAGGAATGAGCTACAACTACCAAAACTTCAACTAAAAGTGCAGCATAAACTGTAAAACAGAAACGAACTAGAGGCACATTCTACCGAAGCAGGCAAACCGTCCCAGTTTTGGAAGTAGAGATTGACGCGGGAAAATCCCAACTCAAACCAGATAAAGCGCAAGTGAAATCATCAAAACAAAACCCTAATAAACTGAGTTAACCCGATTTACTAACAAGCAAGTTGAAGCTACGTTTAATCTAATAACAACCGAGTGCAAAGCTTGTAGCTTAATCTACAAAGGATGAAAGGACAACGAACAATTATCAAGAGAAAAGACAGTGTCTTAATAATTATAAAACCTTTATAATCCTGATAAAATTGAGATTTTTGTATACCTGAAATGTGAGGTTCCAAGAAAATTCATGGCCGTTTGAGACCTACGATTTAGTGAATTAGTTTATGTTTCTTAGCATTAAAGGCACCAATAAGAGGAGCTTCTTCAAGGCTGAGAGAACCTAACTGCTGCTGAATAGAGGCTACTTTCTGGTCTCCAACTAACTAGACATAAAATTCGGTGCCACTCAAGACTTCGTTAACAGTAACCTGGAATTAGTAAGCATTGAGATTAACATATAATTTATTTTTGAAATAGTGAATTTTTTAAAACCAAAAACATATTTTAAGCACCTTCAGCTCTTCTTTTTGTTTCCTTTCAGCTGTAGAACCACTGGAAACTTCCTCTCCCTCAATAAAGTTCTCCCATATCTGCGAATTGGTATTCACAAGCATCATTAATTACTTCTCTTTATCGTACAAGAATTATCATTGAAGTAACATCGAATACGTATCCCTTGTACTTTTAATTTCTGCTTCTTAGCAGATTAGTCAGCTTGGAAGAGAAGTTGAGCATCCAGAATCCTATCAGTGCCAAAGGCTGTTTGAAGGTTCGCAAGACCAGATTCCAGGAGTGTCACTGACATTCTAGTCTTTGACTCTCCCACAAAGAACCCAAGAAAGTTCCAATTCTATCAACAGTTTCCACTTCAATCTGAGCACAAAAAGAATACCCATCAATTAAAGAAACGAATAATTCGGGTGCAGCGTTGAAAGATAAATAGAAATACATCGACATCCCTCTGCAGTATCTTTCGTCTCATAAGTGCAATTGCTTCATCAGAAAAAGGGTCGTAACGACCAGGGCACCTGACACCTGAGAGAGAGAAAGCAATGCTGCAAGTCTCGTTGCGAATGAAAAGTTTAAACCTATGACCACTGAGAACATATTCCACGACAGCGGGCATCCTCTTCCTTTGCAGATGAGGTAAGAAATCTTTCGCTTTCTCGGTGGAAGCCTAAACATTTTCACTACAGTTACTAAAACTCATGAACTGGACATTAAAACTAGAAATAGGAAAAATATGTACTTGGTTTCTGACCGTAGTGAGGTCTGCTATGTGCATTGCTGCAGAATCCTTGGAAAAATGGATCCCTTTCCTCCCAGCAATGGCACGAGATTCAGCAGACAGAAGGGCATTGTAGTAATTTGATCTTTCCTCAAAATCTCTATGCCTAATTACTGTGCTGAAGCCAAGAGCAACCAACAGGCTGACTCCACTAGATGTAGAAGGTGCAGAGGCATCGTCACCTTCAACCTTATGCGGAGAAACCAGGAAGACTGATCCGAAATCCATCACCCTTGAATCTGTGGAGGATCCACCTGCCATGCTGACTGTCGTGGAATATTCGGTCGAAACATTCACCTGAAAAGTACATAACCAAATTAGAACTATTTCCATTTCAAATCCTAAAACCACCCATCTCCATCTTTGTTGTTTAAGAAGTCACTCATTTTAGTCTAAAACTCGAGTTATTAATCCATTTTCCCTCCTTAATTTAGCCACTTCCCTTCATAATTCAAACCGTAAACTTTTCTATGTGTTGAAGTTTTATGTGTTTATTTAAATGCAAAGAAAAATAAAAATGATAGATACAACATTACAATTTCTAATCAAAGCTAAAAAAGCTAAACAAGAATCTTAGAAAGTCTCTATTCTGACAAATCCCAAAGGCTCAAGTTAAGCTACTCTCTTTTTTGGACTGAAAGGAAAGATGCAAGTGAAAAGGTTCCCCTACATCAGATAAATAAATAAATGGTTCCCCTACACGATGGCCAATAAGACGCGCTCGCAGGAGTTCTTTTGCTTCGCGGGCATAGCGAGCAGGTTTTTCATATCTACGAGGGTTTCCCATTTTGGGACACCAGATACTCGAGAGATTGACTTGTTGCTCTGCTAATGGACTGCCATAGGGGAGGGAATCATCAGCTATAATAACACAATCCCCACTTATGACTTCAACGACCCGGAGAAAGCCAATTAAGCAATAGCTAAGTATAGAGACTTTCCTGAACTCTTGATGCAATTTCACCTACGCAAATCACCAGAACAAGCAGGCAACCAACCTTCCCCGTGAAATTCTGGTCATGAATTGCCTTGGAATTCGTAGCAGGAGGAACATAGTTTGTCCTAATCCCAACCGGGTCTTCTTTGCTTGAATTTCTGCAGACTTAAGCTGCCGCTTAGCATCATCCTCCATCAAGCTTGCGCTCCACTCCACATATTTAGCTAAACCCTACAAAAAATGCATAAGTAGTGGAGCATTTGAACAAGGAAATTTTGCTAAACGTTACTGAGTACGTGATAAGGGGACATTTAAAATAGCAGCAAAAGTAGTGGAGTGCGGACCAAGTTATTCAACTGGCCAACAAATATGCCGATACAGAAGCACAAGTAAAATTTAGTATGCTTGTGATGTGTGCTACATTCAACACAACAATAACATCACCATAAATATTATGACCTACATTTTCAATGAGCTCCAGTGCTAGGTCTTTTGCGGATTCACCATCGGGATAGTATACTGAACCAATCAAATTGCTGAATTTGTCAACACCTTCCAGTACAATGGGGACCTGTGAAGAAAAACATAACTTCAGTGTCTAAATAAAGTGTAATGCCCAAGAGGCCAGGTAAGTGAATATTAACTCACTTCTCTATTCAACACACGAATCTCCGTAATATGCTTGGCTTCTCTTCCAAATGGATGATCTGGGGAAACTCCAGTAGAAGATGCTGATGAAAATTCAAGTCTCTGTGCTGATGTTAAGGGGGCATGACTCATGAGGCTCAACAGAAGCTTCACCATTTGGCGCATCAGTGGCAATTTCAGTTCCCGGTGCAACCCTTCTTCCCATTGATGGTGCATGGTTCCAATATATAAGAAAGAAATACAGTACAAAATAGGACCACACTGTTAGTGACCAATAAGAGTCACAACACATCAAAGCGGAACTTAAAAACATTTTCGAAAGGCGGCAGAGATTAGCTATGGAATGTACCAGAATTCCAGCGACATACAC
Source organism: Gaultheria prostrata (assembly GCA_036023075.1). Taxonomy (NCBI): domain Eukaryota; kingdom Viridiplantae; phylum Streptophyta; class Magnoliopsida; order Ericales; family Ericaceae; genus Gaultheria; species Gaultheria prostrata. Next base: position 30,770 of record JAXBDA010000593.1, on the reverse strand, counting down.
TTGGACAAACTGAAATTCTGGAAGCAAATAAACACGAAGAGTGCTTCCATCGCGAACCTGCTCTACAATAGCTTCCATGTGTCTACCCTTGTTTGATGCGAGAAGACCCATTGCATCAAACTCATTAGAATAACCAATGGCAGAAGGAGGCAAGTTTCTAACGGATGCCTCAGAAGCACCCGCTGTCTGCAACAGTAATTCAAATACAAAAAGGCGTTAGCATATTATTCTTCAACTCGTGGCAGTTATAATAATCCCACAGATATAACCCTCAGCCAGCAAAGAAAGAAGGTAGTTTTAACATTCTCCATGACAGATTCTTTCAATACAGTGTCCTCGCGCTCGCACAGTCACTGTTGCGTTTCTAATGCAAAAAACATCAGTTTTTTTTCTATCTTTGTTCATTAATTGAAGCTATGAAAACCAGAAGTACTAAAGCAAATGAGTAGCGAGCTGTGAACATTTGTGGACTCACTAAACCTAAAGGAACCTAACTTTCTTCTTGTCTTGACTTACTGGCGCTATTACCTCAGTGCCTTACATTGCTTACATGTCTAAATTAATAAGTTAGTGTAGCTATCAACAAATCTGAAAACATCTAGGGCAGGGACTTTAATCCTGTCCATAGAAGATACAGGATAACGGAATGTTGAATACGAGACATGACTGCTCTATATGGCACTTATGAACAACAACAGGAACAATTGGATAGCACAGTTTTAGGAGCAAAAATCAGTGACCATGTACGCATAGCTCTCATTCTTTCAGAAGACGAATCACGACCAAAACTAATCATAATTGCACAGGTCAATAACAGGCATTACTTATTGTTTTTGTTCCACAAATACCCATTAACTTCATTGATAAAAATATTATGAATGCTTCTGAGCTCCAAACACGATGTTGTTATCAATTGACAACATCATTGTTTAACGATTCAACACGAAATTTCTTTCTTTTTTTTTTTTTCCCGCAAAGTAAATGTTAAAGGATCCTAGCACATTTTATCAATTAGAGGGTATAGGCTAGCAAGAAATATAGGCCAAGTTAACTTCACACAACAAAATATACAGCTTATGGATGCCACCCATGTGGTGAACGGATGCAGGGAACATTACCCACATTGAAAAAAGGAAAAGCCACATTTGCAGCCGTGCGTGTGTTTGTGCCAACAACCCAGTTTCCTGTACCGCTACATTTGCAGTAACACTATGAGTCAACCAAAATTCCCGTTACATCAAAAGATTCAAAATCATTTGGTGTTATATAAGACAAGCCAAGCTTATAAAAGTTTACAATTGACTAAAGCTTATGCAACAAATTCCAGCATTAAAACATAATAATAAAGTAGAGATAAGCTAACTAGCACTTGAATCTGTCTCTTTAGAATATATTTTGTCCGCCTAAACGAAAATCTGATTCATCAACGTCCACCATGAATCATCATCAGCCCGGCAAGGAAACTTATGACTGAGAACGCAAAATAAAAATCACATAAACCAAAAGAGAAGAGACACTTACGATCAGATCAGAGTGTGTTGTGATGCGTGGTTCCATTGACACACCCCAAATTGCATCTGGATCATCATCATCAGCCCGGCAAAGAGATGTATAATTCATTTGTTGTGCACTTTTCTGGTTACATGTACGCGTACCATGGTGGCTCATCTGCTCATCTAAAGAAGCTGGAAATGGATTGGCGCCCAAAGGTGAAATTGAATCATTAGAACCCTTTGTTTCTTGTGCTGCCTTGATTTTCCCCCGCTGCTCACTTCTTCCTCATCATCTTCATCATTTCCATTACCATCGTAGTCGAAGTAATCATCATCACCATCGTCTTCCTCTAAATCCTTTTCGCATCCTCCGGAGCCACAGTGAGCTCGAAGAAGTCCTCGACCGTGAATTTCATTGATTCCTCTCCTCAAGCTAAAAATGAATTTGATCCAGTGTAGCAAATCTATTATCAGAAGGAAAAAAATCACTTAAATCGCTTTAGATCATGTATCATTCATAAATCAATTCACATGATACTTAACATGGTTTATCATCTTCACAACATCTACAACATGAACGGATTAGATTGTATTAATAATCTTAAAATGAATCAAAATCGAGCAATTATTTCAGTGGTATTATTATTTGATCAAAGGAATTGGATCAAATGTGGTCAAATATATTTTTATTAAAACAAATTCATACAAATTATCTTCGATCACGCACTAATAAGAAATATTTTTTTATAATAATTAGTAAGATTTATCTTATTGAAAAGATCTAAATGTTGAGCAATTTCGATCAGATTAATTATCCCGCAATAAATCTCGAGTGACGAATTAAGTTGCATTTCCGTATTGGGAAGCTTCAAGGAAAAACCGACGTCGTTTTGGGTACATGACACAGGTTCAACCTGTGTCATGTAGCCAAACGATGTCGTTTTCGTGGAACATCGCATCGCGCTCATCTCTGAAATGGGAAGCTTCACGACTAAAACGACGTCGTTTTGAGTGCATGACACGGGTTGAATCTATGTCATGTACCCAAACGACGTCGTTTTCGTAGAACATCGCATCGCGCTCATCTCTGAAATGGGAAGCTTCAAACCTAAATCGACGTCGTTTTTTTAGAACATCGCATCGCGCTCATCTCAGGGCGACGCCGTTTTATTGGAACAATCGTCCTCTCCATTTCCCCCAAAGATTCTCTCTCTCTCTCTCTCTCAACACAGCTAAAATTCGCAAAGGGGTGAAGGGTTTTTCCCTGGAAATGCGATGGGAGCAAAACATTGTTCGATTTTGCCACAATTCATTCACCCTTTTTCATCAACACGTGCTTCTTGATGTCCATACCTCTCTCTCTAGTCTATATATATATTTCGAATGGGCTCGTGCTTTTCAATTCTTTTGGCAGTAGCGTGTGTTAAAAAAACCCTCTGTATTCACAGAAATCAGATAACTCATTTCGGGTTGGTTCTTCATCTTTATTCTGTCTTTCTTGTATTGATTTCCGAGTTATAACTCATGATTCTTTTGCTTCGCATTATCTATGTATGATTCGCTGTTGTCTTTCTTCACTGTTTCTTGTATTGATTTATGAGTTATGACCCATGATTCTTTCGTTTCACATTATCTGTTTATGATTTTCTAGTCTTTCTTGTATTGAGTTCTGAGTTATAATTCATGATTCTTCTGTTTCACTTTATTTATGTATGATTTTCTTGAGCCTTCCTCGGTCTTTCTTATATTGGGTTCTGAGTTATAAGCCATGATTCTTTAGTTTCACTTTATCATGTATGATTTGCTTTAGTCTTTGTTCAGTCTTTCTTGTATTGGTTTATGGGTTATAACTCGTGATTATTTTGTTTCACATTTACCTAAGGATGATTTGCTTGAGTTGTTTCTTGAATGCGCTCTACTTTCCATATGGGGGTTTGCTTTTGTTTTAGACAATTGATTTCGCATTTGGAGTTTCTTTGGGTTTTCCTTGAAATTCACAAATTTCCATATCTTTAGTGGAACATGTGTAAAACAGTTTGTATTTCTTGAAAGAAAAGGATTAAAATGAATGATATTATTGATTTATCAATTTAAGGAACTTTGAGAAATGTTATTGAGGCCTTGTTCCCCTTAACTTTATACACTTTTTTTTTGGTTTTTGTCTTTATTAAAAAAAATTCGCATTTGTTAGATTTGTGTCAAACTTTTTACGGTCCGTTATTCGTCTCGATGAGAGGAATCTGAAAAGTATAAAATTATGACTGCAACTCGAATAAATTCAAAACCCTAGAAGTGCAAAAAGTACAAAAAGTCACACAAATAAGTTATGTGAAACAACCTCTGAGGAACTTTTCGAAATGAAGTTGTTGAAGAAACATAAGAGTCAGTGGTGGTGCTAGATTCTTAGAGGTGCAAAGTTAAGTTACACTGTGAGTTTGTGTTCCCTACAATTTCTCCATTTTGGTAAACTTAATTTATGATGACTCTTGTTAGTGGTAAATATGTCAATTCATAAACAACATCAGCCTCTAAATGCAACTTCACTCATATGGACTTCTCATGTAGTCATTTGTACAGCTAGGCTCCTGGCATTTCACCTCTTTCTTCCAATACTCAAGTAGGAGTAATTAAACCTATGTGTATTAGAGTTTCATTACACTCTGTATTCTAAAAGCCATTATGATCGTCAATATATCAAATTACCAATGTTATTGTTTGACCAACTGGACCTTTTGTGGCAAGAGATCTTTCAATTTGAAGCCCTTGTAATGGCAGGCAGTTCATACGGATCTAAGCGCGGCCGCTATACTTTAGTTTGTTGAGCCTCTTGAAATTGCTACATTCGTACTAATAGACTAGTTATCTTTTATGTTAGAGCGTATTCTTCATGTTACACTTTTAAAGAAAGGAATCCTACCCTGAATGTATAATAGAAGGAAGATTGCATAAGTTAAGACCATTGAAAATTTCAGATGTTAGTGGATAAGGCATACTTTTGCAACTAAGTGATGAATAAACTAGCTTCTCGAGTCCTATAACTCCATCTTCTTATTCCAGTTCTTTTAAAGTGCTAGTATTTGTAACTTCTTCTTGGCTCTGGAATTTGACGGAGTGGAAGGCTTTGATATGGTGGCTATCTACTTGGTTAAAATCTGTGCACTTAGTGTGGTTCTTTTAAAGTGCTAGTATTTGTAACTTCTTCTTGGCTCTGGAATTTGACAGAGTGGAAGGCTTTGATACAGTGGCTATCTACTTGGTGAAAATCTGTGCACTTAGTGTGGATCTTCAGAAACAGGTTTGTGTTTGCTCATGAAATTTTTTAATATTGATTTTCCGTTCCTCTTACATATATGTTAATTTTCTTAAAGCTTACAAAATGTGTTTCGTTATGTTGATTTCTTTGATGTACTTGACCAGACCGAAATTCTTTGATCACGAGAATGGATTCTTCTCGCAGGAGAAAATCTTTGGATATTAAGAAGCTGTAAGTTTTTTAGTGGTTCTTTTATTCATATACCTATGTAAAGCTTATCCTAAAATGCGGGTTCTTTGACTTACTTTGTTTTTAGGGAAGATAAATTTGTCCATGTTCCTACTCAACTCGATATCCTCTCCAAATTCTTGGGGTTAGCTATGGCCTATCTGGATTGTATATAGTTGATGACTGTATAGATAACCTGTCATGAAATTCACGGGACTGTTATTTCTCAGTAGTCATTATCCATTTGACTTGGATCATATATTTTGTTTTCCTTTGCCACCACGTTGTTGGTCTTCTTTTTGTACAGATTTGTATTTTACGATTGGTTGGCTTAGTTCTTAAATCACACTTTAGTCCTTTGGATGAGATGCATATATTTATGTTGGCTTTGTTTCTATCTTTTTAGTGGTTAAGATTTTCCGAGGAGAAGCTACTTTGTGCATATATTGTGACTATTGTCAAATGTTGGGTCTATCTCTAGTCCTCCCCTGCCCATACCCCCATCGATTGGGGATTTAATGGGTACTGTTATTGTTGAGTGTGTTTAATTATCAGATGTGTGGGTTCAATTGAGAGCAGCTATATTTAGGATTGTTGGATGCACATCTGATGAAAATAGCTGCACAAATATATCTGCTCTAATGTATATGAAAGAAAATATGTCTGAAAATCAGGATATTTAAGGAAATTGAATGATATGTGAGTGATCAAAACAGTAAAAGAAGAACTTCAGTGTGTTTGTACTTCAATGACCTTAGTCACCTAACCAACGTGGGAAAAATTGACCGACACAACGTATTTAATAGTTGTAGTTTAAATTACGAAAAGTTTTTGATGTAGAGTTGCTCCATTGGGACCTGAACATGATGGGTTTGGAACATGGAACTACCTTATGGATGAAGGGGCAATTTGGAACATGGAACTACCTTATGCATGAAGGGGCAAAGGCTGTGTATATCTCCCTTCCCAGGCCCCAAAAGGGTGGGAGCCTCATGCACTCTTTTGGTTTTAGCTTCCTTTGAGGATGATCATTCCCTTTTGAGTGGGCATTCCATCATTTATTGGTGGACCAAATAGGGGAATGGGTATTTGATTTTTAACGCTCATTCCATTCCGATAATCAATCAACTAAACCAAACATAGCCCAAGAGACGAAAAGTTCATGTGCTATTGTTACCATTGACATCATGAATGAAACCATGGGGAAAATCCCTAGCTAGGCATTAGGCAAAGAAGCCTTAGGTCGCCGGTTCAAAAGTTAGAGGTAAATTATGTTTGTTTTTCGAAACAGAAACCTTGGTACTTCTTAATGTTTGGGGGATTGGAGTGTTAACTACGAGGTCAGGTGGTGCATGTGCAAAACATTGATGGCGCGTGTGTTAAAATGGGGCCTTCGTCACCCTTCTTAGTGACGTTTGGCTGGTAATTTTTAAATTGATTATGTGATATCTGCCGTTTTCTGCTCTCTCCTTTTGTGGTTGCATGTGCTTATTGAACCTTCATTTTGATGCATGACGTACTGAATCTCTGACTTATCTATGCAACATTAGCACCACTGGCCCTACTGATATCTTGATTTCTTTCCCTTTTTCACGTATTTCTTTTGGGTTCCTGAATTTCAGAAGCATCTTTGTCTTTTGAAATTTTTTCCTTCAATTAGGGGAATATCATTTTATTGTCGCTTGCAGGAAGTTCTTTTTCTTCCCTTTTTTTCCTAAATTCACCATTTATAGGCTTCTCCATTTTGGTTTGCTCATGAGATTTTTGTAGTGTGAGGAGTCAAAATTTGGTTTACCTGTTAAGTTCATTATCAATTCAAGCCACACCATCTTTGTGCCTCCAATATGGTTTTTGGTTCAAGCATGCAAAAAGTCTTGATTTTTTCTTTCACTTTCTGGAATTTGCTTCTTTTCTTTTTTAGATTTTGCATATGTTTTTTTGGACATAAGTGTTACATCGAGGGGTAATGTTTTTTGTGTTTCTTCTTACCTTTCGTGTTCATTCAGAATGACGAGTGATCATGCTGTGAAGCTGGTAAATGACGGGGACAGTGAATTTATTGTGGAGTTTCAGGGACCTAAAGGAAGTATGGCTCTAACTCTCTCATTCTCCGCTAACTTTGTTATTCTGTCACCTTTTTTTTTTTTTTTTTTGTGTGGCAAGGACTGCAGCAGTCCCATAATGCACTTCTCTAGATCTCTATGGATACTCTCCCTGTGTGTAGTTGTGTGTGTGTTGGCGGGTGTTTTCGACTATTTCTCCTGTAATTATGGTTGTAGAATGCTATAATGGAATCTTTGATGTTCTTATGTTTTTGCTTTGTTTCAACCTCAAACTTTGGTCAAACGCAAAGTACAGAAGTGCTTTTAACAGTATTGGTTTGGCCATGCTTCAGACAAAACCAGCTTTCTCTACTCTTAAGCCCACCTCAGCTCTCACCTCATCCACATCCATAGTCACCAGTTCATTGTGTACCATATTTTCCATGGGGCTTCACAGGAAAACTTTGCATTTCTTGGCAATATAACTCAGGATGAACCATTTTACTTAATAATAAGTGAAACGGGGTTTTAGGATGATTAGAAGTCTATGTAACATGGGAAGTATGCACCAATCTATGTTAATAGCACTCGCCACCATAGGTTATGCGCCAATGATACCAGGCCGTATGTTCTTTAGGGAACTGATAGTATTTGTTTGTGAGAGGGCTGTTTTTGCCTTAGCCTGCATGTTGGGTTCTAATGACCTTTCAAGAGAAAATTTGACACCATAACATGCAGGTTTAAAATTGGTTGGTGACGTGGTGTTGTTTTTTTCAACACTTGAAGGTGCATAGAAAATAAATATCGTGAAGATTAGGAAGACTACGTGCCAATTAGTTGGTATACGTAAACAATGCTTAATCCGCATTTTTTGTTTCCTGAGAATTTTCCTTTCAAGGTTTAAATGGGAATGAATGATCCTTGGGTAAGCATATTGGCAATGCTTCTCTTCTGAATCCTATACCTGTACCTTTCAGTAATTGAACATATAAGTCCAGACACAAATACATATTAATTCCTTTCCTAAAGCAGATTTTAGTAGCTCTGTTCATTTATCTACTTGGCGTCTGCTTTGGTCTTTCAGGCCTTTACGACGGTGGCATTTGGGAAGTCAAAGTTGAGCTTCCAATTGTTTATCCTGACGAGCCTCCTATTGTTGAGTTTAAGAACAAGATATTCCACCCTAATATTGGTGAAGTGTGAGTTCTCTTGTCCATTTGAAAGCTCACTCATAGTCCTACTCATTAACTAAATAGAATAACTGCTTTTTTTAGCCATTGTACTGGCTTAACAAAACTTTTAAGTGACCACACTTAAACTACAAAAGGATTGTGACTTGTGGATAGTTTGAATCCTGGAGTGCAGTATCCGGCTAATCTTGGACAGTTCTGTTGAAAGGGTTGAAAATATGATCGTTCCACATACATACTGGTGTATCACTAGTGCATGTTAATCTGAGCTGAAATAATCATTATTTTCTCGTTTAACAAACTGCAGGACGGGTGATGTATGCGTGGATGTTCTTGAGGAAAAATGGAGTCCCGAATATGGTAATGATGATTGATTGTTACCTTCTGATTCTGTTGTATGCAAAGTGCCACCTTTGCTGCATTCCTTTTGTCTGTTTTGTTTTGTTTTTATTTATAGTGTTGATATTCCTTGCATTTCGACTACAGATCTTGTAAACGTATTTGATGTTTTCCTTCCGGAACTCTTGCGTCACCCAAATCCTTTGGATCCACTCAATTCAGATGCTGCTAAACTTATGATGCAGGATGCAAAGCTGTATGAACAAAAAGTTAAAGGTACTATTTTTTTTTATTTTTTTAAAACAAGTTTTAATGGATATAACCATGTTTCTGGAAGAATTTAAGTGCCACATATCCGGCCTTATGCCATGACCGGAGTGTTTTTTTTTTCTTTTTCGGGAACCGTATTTATATGCGACGGTGATGTGGAAGCCTACCACATCAGCTTTAAACAATATAGGCTTTGTTGGGTGGAATGTGGTATACTTATAAGATTCACTAGTTATTTCTCGATTTCATATTAACCTTTTAAATCTCATCCCTACCTCTTTACATTATGGTCTGTAATTGTTTTTATGGTAGCAGAGTACTGTGAGCTTTACGCAAAGGAGAACCTTGCCCCTCCAGCTGAAAACGAGAGCAACGATGACAAAACCAGCGACGACACATCAGTTGCTGATAATTCTCCACGGCATGTTGATCCATGACTGGCTATGGGGGCTTCTATTAAGTGTAATTACCAGCATTTTTGCAGTTATTTGATCGTATGACAAGACTGTAGTTAGCTTGTAAATCAGGAATGTTGTACTGGAAATTGACAATGACACGTTTTGAGGATTGTTCAAAGGTATAAGGAATTACGTATGGGAAGGTTTTCGAAAAATTTCTCTGAGTTCTCAGTTAGTACTAGAATTACATCAGATTACAATGGCAAATATACAACTTTAGCTGTAAAGGATTATACTTCTTGATTTTGTGTCTTGTGGAACTTGGGTTATATGTGCTTTACGATCTTTTCGCCGATCCCGTGATAATTTTTTTTGCCTTTTCTCGTGATTTTTCCGAGTTTCTTTTTCTTTTCTGCTGTTCAAATGACTTAAATACTCCCTTTGGAAGACAACCTTTCTGTCAAAGTGCCGCCCTTGCTGTTTGCTGGAAATGAACTATAGATAACTTCAATGATGAAGTTTGAGAAAATCATTGGGTAAAGGTTTGAATATAGTATTGTATTAGCATTAGAAAACCAAAAGCTGTAAAGAATAGCTGTAAATAGGACTGCAAACGAGCGGAGCCAAGCCGAGTTTTGTAGTGTTCAAGCTCGGATCGTTTGCTTAACGAGTCCAAAATTCGAGCTCGAGCTCGGCTTGGTCGTAAACGAGCTGAGCTCTTAACGAGCCGAACCCGATTAATTTACTTAATGAGCCTCTTTAAACGAGCCGAAACTATAAAACGAACCAAGCTTTTGCGAGCTGAGCTCGGCTTGATTAGTAAGCGAGCCTAAAACTTGAGCTCGAGCTTGGCCCGATTAGTAAGCGAGCCGAGCCAAGTTGCGAGCAGCTCGGCTCATTTGCTGCCCTAGCTGTAAATGGTTTTATTAGTGTTATAATATCGTAATCAGATTTAGAAAATGTTTGCGTAAGCTGTCCCGGATACCTGAGATACGGAGGCAAAAACAAAATTGCAGTCGAATGCAAGTGGTAGCAGTCGTATAGTGAGTCAATATAATGTACTTGATTTATGCACCGATGTCCAATGATGTTGAGCAGGTTAGAATTCAACTGCAGTCTTGTTCACAAGTCATTCAGAAAACTGACCATTTTCGTCGGCCGGCTTCTTTTTAAGGTGTTTCATTTCATTATCTTTTTCTTATTCTATTTTTAGTCTTCGTGTGCAATCCAATCACATACCACCATAATCTCCTTGCAGAGTCACCCAAATTGCTAATCGGCAACATGAAAAATACTTTGAAAAAAACCAAACCAACTTCATCAAAAGGGAGGAGAAGCCAGTTGTAGAAAGTCCTTCACTCAATCTCTGCTCGTTCACGAGCGATGGCTCGAGTCTCCCTCCTCTTAGTCTTTTTTCCGTTGTTCCTTCTCTTTCTGAAGGCGAGTTCAGAAAGTGAACAAGTGAGGCAGGCTCTAATCCAGTTCATGGAGAATCTCTTGCCCTTAGAAAGAGGCCCCGGTTTCGGCTGGAATTCGACTTCCGACCCTTGTGCAGCCAAATGGCAGGGTGTGTCCTGTGATGTTGAGTCACTTGTCAAGAAAATTGTCCTTAATGGTTTCAATCTAACCGGGTTTCTCAACGCTACCGCGCTATGCACAGCTCCTTTCCTTTCAGTCCTGAGTCTACACGACAACGATATTGGTGGAGTGATTCCGGGAGAGATTTCAAATTGCAGGAATCTAAGTCACTTGTACTTAAACAGCAATAACTTTTCGGGCAACCTCCCGAGCAGTTTCTCCCAGTTAAGTAATCTAAAAAGGCTCGTTTTGTCCAACAACAGTTTATCCGGCCCGCTCCCAAACATGTCATCAGGTTTGCTATCTTTCCTTGTTCAAAACAATCAGTTCAGTGGTGTTATACCAGAACTTGATTTTTCCACCTTAGAGAAATTCAATGTCTCCTACAACAATCTTAGCGGACCGATCCCCGATGTCGGTGGCCGGTTCAGTTCAAGTAGCTTTTTGGGTAATCCTGAATTATGTGGAGAACCATTGTCAAACGTTTGTCCTCCACCACCTCCACCTCCACCACCTCCACCTTTTCTTTTTATCGGCGCACCACCACCTCCACATCATAAACGGAAAATCCAGTTTATTGTGTACTCAGTATGTGCTGTTCTTGCTCTCGTGATCTTTTTCCTTGTTGCTTTATTCTTGATCAAGAAGAAAAGGCCCGTGATTGGGAAGAAGGACGAGGTTGCAGCGAAGGGGGTAGAAGTCTATGAGGCGAACAGCAAAGACGGTGGAAATTCGAGGGAGTTCGATGCTGAAGAAGACGAGTACTCGATAAAATCGATAGAGAGTATAACGAGTGCTTCTACTCTAGTGTTACTTTCAAGTCCGCTGGTGGAAGGGCTGACATTTAAGGAATTGCTTCGGGCACCCGCGGAGTTGGTAGGGAGAGGGAGTGATGGGAGCCTCTACAAGGTTAAACTTGTGGGTGGGGTGGATTTGGCTGTGAAAAGGGTTAAGAATTGGGAGATTTCAAAGGAGGATTTCATGAAGAGGATGGAGAGGTTAGACCAAGTGAAGCACCCTAATGTGTTGCCCGCCTTAGCCTATTATTGTTCAAGGCAAGAGAGGCTTTTGGTTTATGAATTCCAGCAGAATGGCAGCCTCTTCAGCCTTCTTCATGGTAATGCATGGTTTTATTTTTCCAATCCCTCTTCTACAAGATATATTTCAATTTTCAAGCCACTTTTGGTCACTTGTAGAAATTCCCAAAATAAGCATTCGGATTTACTTTGTTTTGGTATATACAAATATCATATTATTACATAGTTTTGTTTATTTATTTTTTGCTTTTTTATAGTACTTGTTGGCCCAGTGGAAAGTCCTACTTCCTTAACTAGGGTCCGAGGTCAGTGTTGTGCACTTAGTGCACTGCACCGTGCAGCGCATACCACAGTCGTCCATATTGAAAATCAATTGTCCGGATTCGATGAAGTTTTATTACCGGTAATAAAGCATTTTGGCAGGTAAAAAAGCATATACGAATCCGGACCATTGAAAACACTTTTGGATGACTGGGATGCTGTGCTGCACGGAGCAGCGCACTAAGTGCGCAACACAGACCCGACCCCCTCAACCATGAGGAGCGTGGATCGAACCTCGCTGACAACACTCCTTTTTGTTCCTTCGGGGACATCCGATAAAATTGCATGGCATTTGGATTTACTTGTTCAGTAGTTTGATAGATTTAGAGATTTTCTTATGTTTGGATTAATATAACCTAGATTTTGACAAATCTTTCTCAGTAGCAGTACTAACTGTTTCCACAACCTTTCTCAAAATTCCAGGATCTCAAAACAGCCAACGATTCAACTGGGGAAGCAGGGTAAATCTCGCGGCTAAAATTGCAGAAGCACTGGCTTTCGCCCACCGAACGCTTCACGAGGATGGGATCGCTCACGGGAACCTGAAGTCCTCCAACATATTGCTCAACAAAGACATGGAGCCCTGCATCAGTGAGTACGGACTAAGGGCGGTCGAAAATCCCAAAAACCAAACAATCATTTCCCAAACTAACAGGTTCAAGTCAGACGTCTATGGCTTCGGAGTGATTCTTCTCGAACTCCTAGCCGGGTATGAAGTTCAGAATGATGGGTTTGATTTGGCTAGTTGGGTGCAGTCAGTGGTTAGTGAAGAGCAGAAAAAAGTTGAGGTTTTTGACAAGGCTTTGGTTTTAGAAGGTGCCAGTGAGGAGAGAATGCTGAAGATGATGCAGGTGGCTTTGAAGTGCTTAAGCCCATTTCCAGACGATAGGCCAAGTATTGATGAAGTAGCGACAATGATAAGGTCTATTAAAGAGGAGGAAGAAGAAGATGAGAGATCCACAAGCTAGCTTTGAGCTGGTGATCAAATAGTTCGGATTTGTGTGTCCCGATATGAGTTCGGGTTTATTTTCAGTGAGTTTACCGATTTCTTTTTTTGCCAGATAATAAGATGTTAAGGGTTAGTTGTTAGTTGTTACAATGGGAGTCAAGCACCTCCCCCATAAGAACTCGAACTCAGGACCTCATTGTTGGTGTAAAAATCGTATAATCGATGGAAGTGAACAAAAAAAGAGAAAACATTGGTTGCTTCAAGACGCGTTACAATGTCGCTGTCCTTAAGACGATATTCGCCCCCATCAATTCGAATGAATTTGGTGTGCACCGGGTTACCGGCGAATTCGACTCCAAGATACAATGAAGCCCAGTCCCGATTGACTGTTTGTCCAACTGCGTCATGCACAGACGAAGATAAACCAGAATGCCTTCGAATTTTGCGAGCCCGCCAAAAATATACTCCCTCCGTCCCAAAATGTTCTGCCTGTCTCCTTTTTTGGACGTCTCAAAGATTTGTCTATATCTTTTATATTATAATATTTTTTATATTCAATATGGATCTTGTTTGATAGATCTTAATTAATTTTCTTAAACAAAAACTACAAAATCATAAAAACTATTATAGATTGTGAGATATAGACAATTTTTTGTGAGGTTCCAAAAAGGAAACATGCGAAACAATTTGGGACGGAGGGAGTAGTATGTAGGAGATAATTCTATCGTTTTTCTGTCTTGGAAATTGGTGAAACCGCTAGCCTTTATATAAGCATAGACTTGTGACCATTCACCAATGGTCACATCTTTACATTCAAACCAACCATTGTGACCGTTCACGAATAGTTATATCCATTCATTTAAACCCAACGGTCACACCATTTAATCCAATAGTCATGTCTATTCGTTTATCCCGAATAGATACACCTGTTGGTTTAAACCATTTAAATCCAATGGTTGCGTCTATTCATTTATCCCGAATAGACACACCATTTACTTTAAATCCGTTCACCAATAATTACATTTAATATGCATTAAATATTTTGAAAATGTTCCAACAATCTCCCACCATTTTCAAAATATTGAAAATAAAACTTGGTTAAGTTCCAACAACCCCCCACCATTTTCAAAATATTGAAAATAAACATTGGATAGACTCGGAAAATTTATGCATAGATGAAGGTATCTTACGATTATTAACCATTCACATAGTGAAAACACATCAAAGTTAATCGGAACACATGTAGACTTGTCTTTTAACCAGCGATCCTATGTTGACTAACCGGACACGTCTCACACACAAATTTTCTTCTCCTTAGGTAATTCATAAAAGCCGACCCGTGGATTGGCCTTGGGTCTTTATCTTGGTTTCATGAGTGCTCTAAAGTCAAAGCTCCCGAGACCTATAGGAAGCAGCACCACCTCCACACTCACATAGGTAGGATTTTATCAGTGTCCCTGTAATGAAAACACAAAAAAAACCTATTAAAAGCTAAATAGCTCAGCCTCCTGTTTTTCTACATTACAGGTACCAAGCACTTGACCTTGGGATTTATAAAAAAATTCATTAAGTGCTTGCAATCATGACATATGGTGTACTTTGCTCATTGAACTCAAGACTTGAAGCATGTAACAAGCGGTGAGTCGAGTTTCCACCAGGAGTGATCAAAATAATATGGGCCAAGTCACATCCCTATTTGATGTTTGCCACATCATAACCCTTGCAAGAATTTACCATTGCCGCGAGGGCAATATTTTCCATAGTTATAAACTATCATAGTTCATGATGTGAATTTCATGTCCGGACTAACATCACAATCATAACTACTAACCTTCTCTCATAAGTGATTTCTCGAGAAAAATTAGTGACGAAATACCATGTCACCCCATCTCACTATAAAAACCTCACTTTAAATCAAGAGAGAAAACCCCCACAAAAGTAGACTCACTTTTTATCCATGGTTTCAATGCTTAATGTATCAGACGCCTTTGTATCCATTAAAATTTATGGATACCAATTACAAGCATATAAACCAATTCCTCTAAATAATTTAATTTAGAACTAAACTTGTGGGATATAGTATTATAGAACAACTACATAAACAAATAGTGGAAACTAACCATTCCACACATTTATTATTTCTTCCAACAAAACTACATTTCGTTTATTTCACATTACTAGATTTAGCCTCCAATGGTTATACCATTTAGATTAAATCCAAGAGCCACAACTTTTGGGTTACACCCACTGGTTAAGCCCTTAACCTCCACACGTATAAGTCAACATGTATATTCAAAGGTGTCTTATGTACAAATGATCTTATTAATTCAAAGAATTCTCAAAAATCACCATTCTGTTTACCTTATTCAAAGAACTTGCATATAAAATTTTCCAAACATATGATGCAATAAACAGTATAAAAGTGACTTCAAAATCAAGAATATTAAAACTAAATATCTAGCTCTAGCATAAAGCAAAACATCCGATATAATTTAAATAGCCACCAATTCGGTTAACTACCACCACGTGTGCCACAGTACTATAACCTTGTACCTATCCCAACACGATTATCTTATATGTGGTCAAGACCGTCAAACACCGCTCTTTAAGAGCAATATAATACATTACCGCGTCATATAAATACAACCATGACCATGACACAATTATCATGCCAGGTGTCACCAACGGTAGACCTTATAATCCTGGGCTATAAAAATATGTACAAAAGTATCAATGAGAATATTTATAAAACCTAATTTCCATGCGTATCAAAGTAATATAACATAGCCGGTGAATGTAATAAAAACACGAGCGAAGTATCATGAAATCCCACTTGAAAGAGAGATGCTCTCACGACTACTCTTACGGTATCTAGTAACGAAATAATTCCTAACTGTTCAAATTAAATTCTAAAATGACATGTGAAGAAACATAACTATTCGATTTTGTTACTAGACAAAATTTCCGGCAGGAAATCGCAACCAAAGTTAGAAAATAAATCCGAGGGGCAAAAAGATACAATAATGGACCCCTACATTTCGAACCCGAGAAGAACACCACAAAGTCATTGTGACCTGGGTTGTTAGATGAACCTTTTTCTAATTGTCTAATATTTCCCTTGTGTCTAATTCTTATTCATAGTGTGTACCGGTGTCTCTTCCATGAGATACAAAAATCTCCCAAGAGTCACCAATTAAATTTACCCATTTAAGATACAAGAAGCAAATGACACTACTTAAACCTTTTAATTCCATGAAGTGCATCGATACTGTAACGAACAAGTGCTAGGGCAACCAATGGGAGTTAATGACAGTTTTTATGGGAATACGTGCAATTTCAAACCCCTAAAAAATATATTTCTCTATATATTTTTAAAATTTTTTTACACCAAATTAAAGTACTCATTGAGTACTTTAATTTGGTACAAAAAAAATTAAAAAACATTTTACGGATGTACCTTTTTTAACGTCTACAAAATACACGTTTTCCAAACGGATCACTTAAAAATGGACGGAGGGAGTATTTGCTAAAGGAGAGGAACAAACAAACCACACTGGGTGTATGTGGTGTTCTGGCTAGTATACCAAGTTGTATGAGGAAATTATCGAATAAATGATCACTGTTGTAACCTTCAAAAATATGAATGCAAACTCTTTAATCAATGTTCTTCAATGATTTAAAACTTAAAAAAATACACTAACTTTTTGCTTTTTAACTTGATAGACCTATGGCTTTTGGATTGTTCATTTCTCCCACATAATCTATTGAATCTTTTTGGAATATAATCTTTTCAACACTGTGATCCACAAGTGCCCTCTACGTAGTGAATTTCTGAATTTGTCACTGACGTAGAACTTAGAAATCAGTCGAATCCTATTTGCCCCTCGAAATCCGCTGAATTCTATTTGCCAGTGATGTAAGACGTAGAAGTTGTAGTTGTATTTAAATGTGTGTGGACCTGTTCAAATGTTTTGCAACCAATATTGCCCTGACCAAATCTGCATGAAAATCTATTATGTTAATTTACTACACAGTTGAATGAATCCTGTGAACATTTTTGCAGCATATTTTGCCATAAGAAGTCCCATTTGCCCCTGCTAACAAGTACAAAAACTATATATTATTATTATTTATAGAAACTAACTTGCCCAATAATCAAGTTACATATATTGGATCTGGCCTAGAATCGAACTAAGAGATTCTTTCACAAATACTTCAGAAACCTGACCATATTCGCCGGCCTGAGGCCGGCTTCTTTTTAAAATGTTTTATTTGATGGGACTTTTTTCGGATAATCATCTTCTGAATTCTCTGTTGAAATGGGATCGAAAATATCCTTGAAAAACAGTTTCTCATCTACTCATCCTAAGGGGTTCTCAGTCTCGTGTCTGGGGTCCTCCTTGCATTCAAATTAATGAAAAAGCATAAGCCCGCGATCAAGAAGAAGGAGGAAGAGGTTGTAAAGAAGGGAGTAGAGAAAGATGAAGTACTCCTATATAACAAGGAGAATAGAAATTTGAGCGAGTTCAAGGCTGTAGAAAATGGCTACTCGAAAACATCGATAGAGAGTGGAATGGGTGCATCTTCTCTAGTGGACGGGATGAAGTTTAAGGAATTGCTTCGGGCGCCGAAGGAATTGGTGAGGGGAGGGAAGCATGGGAGCCTCTTCAAGGTTACCCTTGAGGGTGGGGTGAATGCGGCTCTGAAAAGGGTTAAGAATTGGGGCATTTCAAAGGAGGATTTCAATAAGAGGATGGAGAGGATAGGCCAAGTTAAGCATCCTAATGTGTTGCCTCCCTTGGCCTATTATTGTTGTGAGCAAGAGAGGTTGGTGGTTTATGAGTTCCAGCAGAATGGCAGCCTCTTCTGTCTTCTTCATGGTAATGATTTTGTTCTTTCAATCCCCTTTTTACATAAATAGTTTCAACTTTTAAGACACTTTTAGGATGCCCACAATAATTATTTGGATTAACTTATACTATAGTTTGATAGATTGAGAAATTTGCCAATAATCATTTGGATTTAGTTGTACAGTAGTTTGATAGTGTGGGGTGGGGTTTAATTTGGAATTCTCCTGGTTTGAACCTCTCAAGTCGGATCTATTCAGGGTCGCCCCTCGACCGCGCTCTACAAAAGAAGGGAACCACGTTAGTGCTAGTCGGTCGTTGACGACCGGAAGACACTCCAATGGCTAAGTCAGCTGCTGAATGATAATAGGGTAGAGTAGAGCTTGAGGAGGAAGAAATGGCGTACCTCTCTAGGATTTATCACTGTAGTATTTATAGGAGTGCCTTGCCTTAAGGCCACCCGTGCCGGTCTCGTGCCCAGGTGACAGCCACCTGATAATGCTCTCACAAGGCAGGAGACCGTGCCATGTGGCAGTACCACATGGCTGAACCGGATCTTCCCGCAACGGCACTTTCTTATCTCTGCCAAAATGACACGCCGTCAAACGACATGTGACCGCGCCACGAGGCCATACCATAACTAGTGTAAGCCGAACAGGTAGTCATTGACCTGTCACAACTTTCATGGGACCCGGAGGGTCTACTATCCGCGGGGTCGGCAAGCCCTGCCAACCCCCATCGGCGGCGTCCGTTTTGTGCATCAACGGCTCGGATTGCATCAAACAATGGACGGTTCGGATACACTTTGGAGAGGTAAGATCTGAGCCGTTGATATGCGAAACGGACAGCCAGATGGGGTTGGCACCCCTGCTGACCACAAGGGATGGCAGAGTCCCCCAATTCACTTTCGTGAAACATTTTCACACACGACCCGACCCGACCCGATGCCTTAGCCAGCCCTGTCAAGCTCCAGGCCGGGTGACCCGTTTGGTCACCAATGGGCTTCAGTCATCTGGTCGATTGGGCTTGCGCCAGGTTAGACCTAATTGTCCGGCCTGAAAGGCAGACCTGCCATCCGCCCTACTATAGACAGATTTAGAAACTCTTCTGTCAAAGTATATATATCTGAAAGGTAATGTAGAAACGCAATAATCGTCTTGAACTCTTGATAGAGTGTGGGCTCCATTCAAATGAATTCGGTGCTCACCACATAGCATTCTGAATGCTTCAAGGTGCGTAATATTTTCTTTATGTAACAGTGCGATGAATCAATAAATCTTTTACAAAAAAACTACCTAAAATGCAAATGTGACACTACTGCATTCATCCTGATGGAGTGTAAGCCCCATTCAGAATATAATGGTAAATGGATTGGGAAACTTCCTTTGTGGAAATTAACCATTGGGAAACTTTGGTTACCGAAAGAGCCAGGACGCATTGGTCATGAGTTCAAATTCCATGAAGTGCTTGACCTTCTTGGAGCCACCCATGGCCTATGAGTTGTGAAACAGGAGGGTGGCATGTTTCTGTTGAGTAAAATACTGAAATCCAGGGAACTTAGTCCATTGATATACAAACCGAATTACAAATTACAGAAACATAATCTAATTGAAGATTACAGAATAGAAATACAAACAGTATCATGAAATGCGAACCGAGTCTTGTGTTAGACACAGTCTCCTTGAGACGGATTCGCTACCTACATTCTGTTAACGTCTATCTCCCAGGATAAAACTGTTGAAACCACTACCTTCGGAACACCACCAAAGACAGCTTTGGCGAACGAACTTGTGTCTGTCTCTTCTCACACGAGAACAGAATCTCATAATGTTGCTAGGTTTTGAAACAAAACGGGATTGATATCATATAGGAAGAGGATGTCTCTTGAGTTGCACCTCTGAAATCAATAATGTAACTTCTGATATAACTTCTGCCATCAACATGGTGGAATCGTGGGCGTGATCATGGGTAATAAGTAGCCGCACCCATCTATAGCCTCGTCCGGATTTATTGAATCCAAGGGGACCTTTCGATTGCCTCGTCAGACCCTCCGAAAATCCCGGTTTCATTCATTCGAAATTCTGTAAATTTCCAACAATTTCTTGAGTAATTGTTTCCACAATGTTTCTCAATTCCAGGATCTCAAAACGACCAAAGATTCAACTGGGGAAGCAGGGTAAGAGTCGCTGATAAAGTCGCAGAAGCACTAGCTTTCGCCCACGAATCGCTTCACAACAATGGCATTGCTCACGGGAACCTAAAGTCCTCCAACATATTGCTCAACAAAGACATGGAGCCCTGCATCAGTGAGTACGGTCTAAGGGCGGCCGAAAATCACAAAAACCAAACAATCATTTACCAAACTGATGACAGTTTCAAGTCAGACGTCTATGGCTTCGGTGTGATTCTTCTCGAACTGCTAGCAGGGAACGAAGTTCAAAACGACGGGTTTGATTTGGCTAGTTGGGTGCAGTCAGTGGTTAGTGAAGAACAGACAGTTGAGGTTTTTGACAGGGCTTTGGTTTTTGAATGTGCTAGTGAGGAGAGAATGGTGAATTTGCTGCAGGTGGCTTTGAAGTGCTTAAGTCCATTTCCTGATGTTAGGCCAAGTATTGATCAAGTTGCTACAATGATAAGGTCTATTAAAGAGGAAGAAGAAGAAGCGGAGGAGGAGAGATTCATAAGCCTTGACCCATGATCAAATAGTTTGGATTTTTGTGTGGATAGAAGTAGTATTTGTTTATTACTTTATATTTAATTTTGAATTTGAATTTGTGTACATATACTTGAGATTAAAAAAAAGTTCATGGATTGTAGTTTGTAAAATTTTATATTAACTTTTGTTTGTGGAAAGTATTTGTTGTGGCCTTGTTATGCATTTAAATAGATTTTTTTGTTGTCGCAACCCGCATGAATTGCTTTTATTCAGATTGTATGTTCTTTTTTGTTCGAGTAGTTTGGACATGAATTTACCCGAATATATCCGATCCCTAACAGGAGGTGGGTATGGTACTGTCTACTATCCGTTATGGCCTATGGGTATGGAGGTGGGAATGGAGAAGTATTCCCCAACTGGGGAGCAGGGGTGGAATAGGGTCTCTCGACCCACATCATATCTGTTGCCATCCCTACGGATGGTATAGTGGATTGTTCACTATTCCTTCTGGGTATGGAGAAGAACGGGAAAAATACTCCAAGTCTCCAATTGGGGATCGGATGTGTAATAGGGTCTCTCAACAATCAACACATACGCTATTCGTTGCCGTCCCTACCTTCAAAAGTATGAATGCAAAAAAAAAAAAAAAAACCCAAAATCAATGATTGAAGAAAAGAACACTAAATCAATGTCCTTCACTGATCACACATTAAAAATATCTTTCTGCAATTTACTTAGAACTTCTGATTACTTATTCAACTGTTAGGCTTTTCATTCAATATTTTTTATTTTTCAAATAAGGTGCCAATTGCAAGTTAAAATTAGTTCTTTATAGTTTTTTTAAACAAACATCTTTAAAATTTGTAAAAGTTGGACGGAGGATAATATTAAACTTGGTTGTGAGGAAATATTGTCAAGATCGTGATCAACGAATGCCTTCTCTTTGGTAAATTTCTGAATTCGCCGTTGACATAGAATGTAAAAATCTGCAGATCAATTCTATTTCAAGATTGATGGTGAATGATTTTCATTTGTTTATTTGGTTTGATATTGATTGCCATTGACCAAATTTAACCCTTGTGTTTGGTAGCTAGTGAATGATTGCTAGTATTGAAAACAATGGTCGGAAATCACATCAGAAAGGAAATGTGAAATGTGGTAAAAAATTATTTGCAAGAAGAAAAATTGGCATTGTATGATTGCATAAGATATTCATGAGAACATTATAATTGAATCCTATGATAGAAATGAAAGTAGTTACTACATAAAGTTATTTATTTAGTATTTTTTTTTTTACAGAGGTAATAAATAGTTGATGAGGATATTTATAAGAAAAATAACAGTCAACCCTACAATTGGAATTAAAAGTTTCAGACTCTCCCTCTGTACCTAAATAATAGTCCACTGCAAAAAGATGCACGGATTACAATTTTCGGATCAAGAAATTAAATGCTTCCAAGTTCCAAGCATAATTTTTTGAATTTTTTGACATCAAATTAGAAAACTAATTAGAATAATTAATTTTCTACAAAAAAATGGAAAATCCGATGTGTAAGAAAATGTTTTCAAATCAAGAGATGCATTTGTAGAGAGATATTCTGCCTTTTCCAAGAGTCTGATGAATTTCTCTAGTCTTCTTTGGAAAAGGAATACATTGTCCAACCCAGCTTGTTGGCCCATCAAAATGCATAAAACGATTATGTATTTATTTATGCATCATTCATGCAAAAAAATAATTTCTTCGTTATTAATTACTATATAGGCTCGTTGTTATGTACTTGTGTCAATTTTGAATCTTAATTAAAATTGAACGTTGCATACGAAGTTATAACTTATAAGATTGATGATTTATACATAAAGTTTAAAAACTGAACGACACCGATTATCAAGTGGCTTTTCTCTAGTGAGCTGGATTGAGAAGTCCAAAATTATTTGCCGTACTTTGAGATACACTTTGGTATCACACTAATGTGTGGTGTGAGCCCTGAAGTATTGCTCCAAAAGCACTAAATAATTCTTCGAGGGTAGAGTTCATATAGATGCACAATTTGGTTCATGAGATGAGACAACGATCTTGAGGGGAAAAAAGAGAGAAGAAGATGAGAAAAGGATCTTCTCATGTGATCCTCATGCGGCGAAAAATGAAATTTACCATGATCCTAATTAATGATCTGAGCTGCTCATTTTGTCGATGTGTAAATCATCAATTCCAAAAATCATACTCATCAGTTGATTGATAAAAACCTTTTTTTTTTTTTGGTAAAGAGTTGATTGAGAGTAAAAACTTAGATATGAGTATGATATTTTAGAGCAATAGATGGTCATATATCCTCTAATCGTTGGATGCTCCTAGAACAAATGTAGTTTGTTCAAGTAGATTTTTAATGTGTCATCAATCTTTTTTTTTTTTTTTTGTGCATAAATAATGGCCTAGGAAAAGCCAACTTTTTACTTTTTTGGGTTTAAAAAAAATCATATCATTTGGCTTAAATAAGCAACTTTTTAATCTGATTTTTTGTCTACTTTTTTGGGTTAAAAAAAGTCATTTCAATTGATATGTGCAAGGACATTCACCCCTCAAATTGTAATAAAATTTAATATTTTTTCAATAAGCAAAAAGTGATAAAAGAAGTGGCCAAGCCATTCCACTCTTTGCCATTTTCTCTTTTGACTTTGTACTAGAAAAAAGTAAAAAGCAAAAAGTTGGTTTTTCTAGTTTGGCCAAAATAAGCCAACGTATGCATCACAAAATGAATGATTTCAATTGTCGAGTAAGATCATGGAGTCTTATTTTTCATCACATGAAAGATCACATGAGAGATCATCACAATCTTCAGAAGTTAGCATAGTGCTAATCACCTAGAAACTAGGAGCCTCAAAAAGCTTGGAGTTTACGTGCTAATGTCGAATTATCATACTAAGGTTGAGTTTCCACTGCGGCATGTTCGGTATTTTTTGCATTTTCATTACTTTTCACTCATTTTAACGCAAGTCATTCTCCTCACATACATCACAAAAATATCATCCATGGTATTCTTCGCGGAAACTGTACCCACCTATGACTACAGCTTTAATACCAAAAAAATACCGTAGTAGAAACTCACCCTAAATCTTTATTTGTTCAGAAACTATTTTCATATAAACACAGATCACAAAAAAATACAAGATAAATACTTCTACTAAAAATAATTAGAATTTGATAAAATAAAACTATATTTGACAATTTCATGGACGATCTTTCTCAGAAACATGAAACACCTTTTACACAAGAAACCTATCCAAACTCAAACAATAAACAAGCCAAAAAATAAAACAAACAATACAGATCAAAATGTAGAAACCCACACGCATCCTTTGATCCTTGTGTTCACTATCTCATTGTTCCATTATATATACCACATCACAAATATTAAGATTGTCCTATTATCAACCCACTAAGCAGATAATAAAAAAAGAAAAAAATATACTCCTATATTTCAGTGTACTTTTGACACATTTTAAAACACTTTCGCATACTTTTATGTACTTTTCATATATTTCAATACATTAAACCTTAATAAAAAACTATTAGACTAATTTTAAAAAAATTCATATCTAAAAAATTAAAAAACACCAATCATAAAAGACAAAAGAAAGGAAGATAATGACCCACTAAAACCACCGCATCCCCAGCCCAACACTCCCCTAAATCCGCACACAGCAACACTCCCCTAAATCCACACAGCGCAGCGCATGTTAGCCCCATTGTGACGTCTCTCACACAATCCCTTTCAATGAGTTTTAATCGAGCAAATCACGAACAACTTAAATTTCATTAGAGCATCATAGACCGAATGAGCCGAATCACCCGAACTCCGCCACCCCTTTCCGAGATCCCATCAACGAATTTGCCGACCTAGGAATCGCCGCGTAAGCCTATTGATAGCCATCTTGAAATAAGGAGCCTCGTGCTATCAATTCTGTTGTTGGGTCAAACCATTCAGAGTCTTTTTCCGATTTCTATTGCCCAACGGGAATTGTTCCCAAGATAAGTCGGTCATTTGCGCTGAATACCAATTAACCAAACAAACATTGAATGACACATTTGCGTAGGATCCAATATCCACACAGTTAAATGTGGCAAAGCTTCTAGTCCGGGCTCCGGGAGTCCGGACCTCCACGTTCCCGATTTTTTTTTTATGATCCGAACCGTCAAATGTGTTTAAAACGTGTTTTTAAGAGCCCTGCGAGAAATCATCAAAAAAAAAAACGGGAAGGGCTTGATCCAAACAATTTTTGTGAAAAATCGCTCGGATCAAGGTCTTCCCAGTATTTTTTTTTCTGATGATTTCTCGCGAGGGCCCTTAAAAACACGTTTTAAACACATTGAACAGTTCGGATTTTGTAAAAATAATTTTTAAAACCTTTCAAAACACCCAAAAACTTCCGGCCGGAAGCTAGCCGATTAAATGTGGGCACCAAAACTAGTAAACTTAATGCAGATCAAAAGACCACACATTAATCTTATTATCACATGAAAACACCTTTTACACACTACACACGAAACATATTTAAACTCAAACGATAAACAAAAAAAAAAAATAGTAAATTTAATTATGCAGATCAAAAAGGAGAAACCCACACGCATTGTTGTGCATTTCACCATCTCATTTTCCATTATTTATACACAACACAAATATTATAAAAAATTAAAACAAACCAATCATAAAAGACAAAAAAGAAAGGAAAAAACATAATGACCCACTAGCACAAGTCAAAATCCACCTCATCCCCAGCCCCACATTCCCCTTAACCCGCACACAACCAGCGCACGATAGCCCCACCGCCGCGCCTCCCCACGCTCCTCCTCCGCCCCTCCTCTCAAACGAGTTAGCATCGAGCAGTATCTTTGGATTTTTCCTAAAACATTCAACTAGCGGAATCACGCGAACGCCACCACCTCCTTTCCGAGATCCATCGACGACTTCGCCGACACAGGAACCGCCGCGTA
Organism: Gaultheria prostrata; assembly: GCA_036023075.1. Taxonomy (NCBI): domain Eukaryota; kingdom Viridiplantae; phylum Streptophyta; class Magnoliopsida; order Ericales; family Ericaceae; genus Gaultheria; species Gaultheria prostrata. Next base: position 5,179 of record JAXBDA010000593.1, on the reverse strand, counting down.
CCGCGACGAGAAGTTACGGGACCCGTACTCCTCATCGGCGAGATCGTAATTCTGCCCCGCCCCGTCGTCGAAGTTGAGCGAGTAACTTAACGGATCGTATTGGAAATTCACGTGCTTATTACCGCTCTTGCTCCGGTTGAACCGCCGTATGAAGGTCTTCCACTTCGGACCGGCGGCGATCTCCGACCACTCGCGGATCTTCATCAGCACGCCGACTCCCCGGGCCCACCACCCGCCGGGATTAGTCTCCGTCGTCCGCATCCGCCGCCACCAGTTCAATCCGACGCCTGACGATCGGTAGGGGATGCAGAAGCAGCAGCGGCGCGTGGGGTAGAGCATTTCGGCCATCTCTTCGGTTGATTCTCCGTCTATATGGGGGAATTCTCGGCTTCCGATAGCCATTTTTTGATATGTATACGATGTGTATGTATCTATGTATACGATTTTTTGTGTATCTCTAAATCTGTATGAGAGGAGAATTGGTCATGGAGGAGTAGGAGATAAGTTTGTAAACCCTAATTCTCTCTCTCTCTCTCTCTCTCTCGCTCGCTCGCGATGAGTGGCGTTTGCGTTGGATATAAAGTGGTAGAGGACGAGATGTAACGGAAACACAGGAGGGAAGGGGTGGGTGGTGACCGGGTATTACCGGTAGAGTGATATGTATACCATTTGGCCTTAACTTGATTTTTCACAAAAAATTTTGTTTGGGAAATTATAAAATGAGCTAATTGGGTTGTTTTTAAGGATTAAAAAGTGTATGGAAAACATATGAAAAATTAATGAAACTATGAAAATAAATTAAAGTGTAAAAAATATACTAAAGTGTGTTTTCTTGTCTTCTTGTTTGTTTATTGTACGCTGACGATAGAATGTCTCTTTTTTTATTTTGTTTTGTGTTACTTTTTATTAGCTCTGCAATAATTTTATTGATTGTTTTTTCATCGGGATGGGGAGAAATTTCATTGTAAAATCTCAATCCATCTCAATTTATTTGTTTAATTTTGATAATCGAACTTACTGTGGAAACATAATCAAAAAGTGAACAAAAAATGAGAAGGAGAAAGTAAAAAACTTCAAATAATGTATGAAGAATAAAAAATAAATAAATAATTCCAAACTATTTTTGTCTTCTCTGAATATTTTTCAAAGTTCAATTTGTATTTTTTTTTTTACTTGTTGTCTTATTGGAACGAGTAAATAATTTATACCAAATTTCAAAAAAGTTACTTCTATTATAGAAAATTTCTTTACGAAAATTGTACATCTTTTAGTAGTGGACTACAATATTTACTAGTACTCCCTTCATCCCAAATTGTTGGACCCTCTTTCTATTTTGGGATATCCCAAAATATAAATCTCATTTCTAAAAACATCCATCAAAATATGGCCACTTTCCAGTTTTACCATTAAAAAGTACTTTCCCCATCTCAATTGGTATGTCCATTATCTTTTATTTTATAACGATTTTTATGATTTTGTAAACTTTGTATTATAAAAATAATTGATATCTATCAAACAAGATCCATATTGCATACGATTTGAGTTTCATATAAAAAATTAGTCCCATAAAATTGACCACATTAATATCGGCTGAACTTAGGGGCAAAAAGAAAGAGTAGTGATACATACACACCCCCACGTACACACTCAGCCACACCCTCTCTCACATGGGGTGTGGTCCCCACACGGGGCCCATATGTGGGGACCACACCCCATGTGAGAGAGGGTGTGACTGAATGTGTACGTGGGGGTGTGTATGTATCATTTTTGAAAAAGAAAAGGCAATACAAAATTTTCACATCCCTTAATAAGTTGAATTTCCCAAAATAGTCTAGCAAATTGGGACGGAGGGAGTATTTAGGAACGGGAGGAGTAATAAAATAAGGCTGATCCGCCAGGTATTTGACGGCGCGATGATAACCTGTTGGAGCCGGTAGTTCCAGTCTGGTTCAGGTCTTATGAAATGGGGACGAAAGACTACGGCGGAGTTTGGTAAGATTTTCTAGCCGTTTGTGAAGACTATCGGGCAAATTTCGCTTTTGACCCCCTTACAATTTGGACTTGGTGCGAATAGCCCGCAACTATTCCAAAATTACCAATACATAACTTAAAATTAGAGTCGTTTACTACAAAAATATTTGCAATTTTCTAAAAAAAATTAAAATACTTTGGTTCGTAATTTTCAAATTTATCTACCCCTACTTAAAGATCTCAATTATTATTATTAAATGGTATAAAGAAATTCAAAAAATCGAGCAACGAACTATTTTATTTTTTTATCTAACAATTATAGTATTTTCCTAAATAAACTTTAGTTTTGGAACCGAGGGAGCATAATTTCGACAACTAAAAAGCACAATTCAATACGCTAACTCATCATCAACCACCATAAACAACCACCATTAATATTGATACAAACAATACCTCTACTTCCTTCCACAGGTTCACATACCATCATGACTAACCTTCTTAGTATCGAAGAATAATAGGCATAAAAATCACAATTCCATACATCAAACCCATTTATTCCACAAAATAGGAAAAACCTTTTACTCCTTTGTCGCCTCTTCACCAATGGCACTGACCCATCGACGTCATTGCTACGAATCATCAGTCCACTTATAACCCCCGTATTAGATGAGATTCGAGAAAGAATGATGAGTTTTGCCTACTTCTGTTCCCTTCACAGAGTCCACTTACTCCCTCACCTCTATCTTTTTATTAAATCAATTATACTTTGGAAAACCTTCATCAAAACCTCTCATGTAATGTCTCTAAAGCCAATTTAGAGCTTATAATGCATTAGCCAAGCTGTCATAATGTATAGATACATACATACACAAGTATGGAATACATAGAGAGTAACAAAGATGTAGACATGTACTTAAAATAGAGTACTTAGAAAGAAGATAGATAGAAGGTTGACAAATCACAATTTTTTTAAATTAATATAACTTAACTAGAATGCCAATTGATTTAGTTAATCTACCATGTCTATAAATCTATACTTGGAAATGAGAACAGAAGAGAGGGCATTGCATTTTTTACACATCAAATGTTTCCAAATGTAATTGCACACATTCGTCCTCCAGTTGAATAAAAGTTATCATGCTAATTTTGAAATTATAGGGAAAAATCTATAGCAAATCCAAACTATAAGGCCAAAGTGAAATTTGGGCTAGTATATATTAGAGTAGTAGTCCCGCACTTTTAGGGTATGGAATGAAAGATCACTTAATAACATTTAAGATCTTTTCACTCATCGCCAATTAGAGGGGGTGCTACTAACTTGGTTTTTTTGGTTTTTTAGCTTTTTTATGTGAGAGCTCGAAATTAGCGTTGACTTTTTGTGATTTTTTATGTGATGTATTGTGAAGGGATGACCTGTCTCGAAAGACGCAATAAACTGGCTTTTGGTTTTTTAGTTAGTGGAACGGGACCTTAGTTTTGGATTGGATATAAAAGTTGATACTCCCTCCGTCCCAATTTGTTGGTCCCTTTTCACTATTTGGGACCTCTTAAAAAATCGTCTATATTTTCTAATTTATAATATTTTTTATATCCAATATGGATCTTGTTTGATAGATCTCAATTAGTTTTATTATACAAAATTTTTAAAATCCTATTAAACTTTATAGATTGTGAAATATAGACAATTGCTTGAGTGACACGACTGCCCAAAAGGGTCCAACAAATTGGGACGGAGGGAGTACATGGCATCAAAGCGGGCCCATCTCATTCAAAATTCTCTAATAAAAATTAAATCAAGCTTACACCTTGGCCACAATGAGAGACCCAGAAAGGCCGTGTACTATGATAGAGACCTAAAAAGTAGCCACAAGCGATAAACCTTAAACCTGGCTGCACATGAGAGAGGTGTTAGAGTAGTTATCCCACATTACTTAGGTATGAAATGAGAGATCAGGTAATAACATTCATGACCTATTTATTCATTTTTAATTGATTTTGGGTTAGAAATTAAAGTTTTTCTTGCACAATGTTAAAATATCACAATTATTGATGATTAATTATTGGTTGGATAGTGCCATAGATAGTGTCAACTGTCAACAACGACGAGAAATTTTGGTGGACCTACAGACGAGTGGATGATTGGGTGAAGGAATCTTAGAATAGAGCTGCCCAACTGTTTAATAAAGCCATGGGGTCCACATACAGATATTAATCAGCAAATTAATATATATTTTTTCCCTTGACGTGACCATATATAGGGGGTGTTTGGCCACCTCTTTTTTGGCTTTTGATTTTTTGATTTTCTCCTTTCGCACGTTTGATAACTCATTCTCAAAATGAATTTTCACAAAATGAGTTATCAATTTTTGATGTTAGAGAAGAGAAGTCAAAAATAGGCTGGAAGAAGCTTTTTGACTTCTTATTTTCCACTTTTCCCATTTTGATTAAAAAAAAGACCTACAAAATGTATTGAACTTCACACCTCCCTTTTCAACACTTGCACCCCTTTTTGTTTTTATTAGGGTGAAATTACTAAAATACCCCTCCATTTTATAATCCCTTGGGGGTGTAGATGTTGAAATAGAGGGATATTTCAGTAATTTCACCCTAATAAAAACAAAAAAGGGTGCAAATGTTGAAAAATGGAGTGTGAAGTTCAAATCCCAATGTATTTTGGACATATCTCTCAAACACTAATCCTATTGCAAAATGCATTCTGTACATTTCTCCCAAACACTCCTACCAGATTCAAAACACATTCTCACCATAATCCAAAAAGCTAAAAAGTCAAAAAGTTGAAAATGAAAAACTGAAAATGAAGCTACCAAACACCCCCATAGGAGTGTGTCTGTTGGTTTTTTCTTTCATTTTTTTCTCTTTATTTGGTTGGTGGTTGTATCCTCGTACCGATAGTGTCCTTTTCACACTGTTCTATCAATGGAGTATCTGCACCTTGTTCGGATGAGTTTTTGAGAACCGGTCTTGAAAACCCCTCTTGAAAACTCAAAACCTGGTGGTTTTCAAAAGTGTGCATCAGTGTATTTTTCTACTTTGTTTGGTGGTTTTTGAGAGCCGATTTTGAAAATCCCTTTTGAAACCGAACAAGTGAGGGTTTTCAAAACCCGGTTTGAAAATCCCAAACGAACAAGGCCCTGATGTTTGAAAGAGGTGGATCTCTTGTTTGGTATCGTATTGGTATTTGGGGGGG